>MJUU01063911.1:0-17667 GCA_002080025.1 Modiolus philippinarum | reverse complement strand
CCTTTAGTACATTATTCCAGTAAAGTTTGGTTGAATTTGCTTCAGTGGATTCAGAGGAGAAGATGATTATGTGAAAAGTTAACGGACGACGAACGGACGGACGGATGGACGACGGACGACGGACGCCAAGTGATGGCAATAGCTCACACTGACCCTTTGGGTCCAATATTCAAGCAAAGCTCCGCACGGGCAGCCATGTTTCTTTCGGTTCGTAACAAAATGAGCAATTTTTGTAAAGGACCTTAATTACATCATTACTTTAAAGTTTGGTTGAATTTGCTTCAGTTGTTGTAGAGGAAGACATGAAAATGTAATTTTCCCATAGAGTCCTATGTTAAACCATCTTCCATGCTATATATATATATAGCTAGCGGCCATGTTTTTTGTCGGATCAGAACGAAATGAGCAATCATTGTTAAGGACCTTTAGTACATCATTCTTATTAAGTTTAGTTGAATTTGTTACAGTGGTTTCAGAGCAGAAGATCAAAATGTGATTTTTCCCATAGGGTCCAATATTAAACCTAAGTTCCGCGCTGGCGGCCATGTTTTTTGTTGCAACGGAACAAAATGAGCAATCATTGCAAAGGACCTTCCATTCATCATTCCTGTAAAGTTTGGTTGAATTTGCTTAAGCTGTTCCAGAGCAGAAGATGAAAATGTGATTTTCCTATAGGGTCCATTGTTAAACCATATTCTGTGCTGGCAGCCATGTTTTTTGTCGGATCAGAACAAAATGAGCAATCATTGTTAAGGACCTTTAGTACATCATTCCTGTAAAGTTTAGTTGAATTTGCTTCAGTGGTTTCAGAGCAGAAGATGAAAATGTGATTTTTCCCATAGGGTCCAATGTTAAACCTAAGTTCCGCTCTGGCGGCCATGTTTTTAGTCGAATCGGAACGAAATGAGCAATCTTTGTAAAGGACCTTCCATACATCATTCCTGTAAAGTTTGGTGGAATTTGCTTCAGTAGTTTCAGAGGAGAAGATGAAAATGTGAAAAGTTAAACGGACGGGCGACGGACGGACGGACGACGGACGACAGACGCCAAGTGATGGCAATAGCTCACACTGACCCTTTGGGTCAGGTGAGCTAAAAACAGAAAGAAAATATTTGGGCTGGGGTTTAATTAAAATAGTCATCTTTAATGCATATTGCTAAAATCCCACAGGGTCCAAAGTAAAACCTAAATTCTGCACATTAGTACATCATTCCTATAAAGTTTGGCTGAATTTGCTTCAATGGTTTTAAATGAGAAGATGAAAATGTGATTTTCCCATAGGGTCAAATGTTAAACAATGTTCTGTGCTGGCAGCAATATTTTGTGTCAGATTGAAACGAAATGAGCAATCTTTGTACAAGACCTTTAGTACATTATTCCAGTAAAGTTTGGTTGAATTTGCTTCAGTGGTTTCAGAGGAGAAGATGATTATGTGAAAAGTTAACGGACGACGAACGGACGGACGGATAGACGACGGACGACGGACGCCAAGTGATGGCAATAGCTCACACTGACCCTTTGGGTCCAATATTCAAGCAAAGTTCCGCACGGGCAGCCATGTTTCTTTCGGTTCGTAACAAAATGAGCAATTTTTGTAAAGGACCTTAATTACATCATTACTTTAAAGTTTGGTTGAATTTGCTTCAGTTGTTGTAGAGGAAGACATGAAAATGTAATTTTCCCATAGAGTTCTATGTTAAACCATCTTCCATGCTATATATATATAGCTAGCGGCCATGTTTTTTGTTGGATTGGAACGAAATGAGCAATCTTCGTTCAGGACCTTTAGTACATCATTCCTGTAAAGTTTGGTTGAATTTGCTTCAGTTGTTTCACAGGAGAAGATGAAAATATGATTTTTTCCCATAGGGTCTAATGTTAAACCTAAGTGTCGCGCTGGCAGCCATTTTTTATCGGATCTGAACGAAATGAGCAATCTTTGTAAAGGACCATTAGTACATCATTCCTGTAAAGTTTGGTTGAATTTGCTTCAGTTGTTTCAGAGCAGAAGATGAATATGTGATTTTTCCCATAGGGTCCAATGTTAAACCTAAGTTCCGCGCTGGCGGCCATGTTTTTTATCGGATCGGAACGAAATGAGCAATCTTTGTAAAGGACCTTTAGTACATCATTCCTGTAAAGTTTGGTTGAATTTGCTTCAGTGATTTCAGAGGAGAAGATGATTATGTGAAAAGTTAACGGACGACGAACGGACGGACGGATAGACGACGGACGACGGACGCCAAGTGATGGCAATAGCTCACACTGACCCTTTGGGTCAGGTGAGCTAAAAATATTGTTTTTTTTTACTAAAATTCATCAAAACATATGGTTGCTAACAAGAATTCCAAATAATTGCTGGTCTTTGAAGGTTCAGGAAATTTACTAAAATTGGAACCATATTTTTCAATTCTTAGTTTTCAGAATTATGTCTTGTATGAAGAAATGGCTCAAATATTTGATTTTATGCAAAATGTTCAAAAATTGTTGGTCTTGGACATTTTCAGGAAATTTACCAAAGTTGGAACCGGAATAAAAGCTTATTGTGTATCTATGGACTATATGCAATAATTCTACATCAAAATAAAAAGTCCTTATTCTCAATTTAGTATAAACATTGTTGATATATGGATCTAAATAGAAAATTTAGCCAAATTCAGTGAAGCGGAAAACATAGGTCAAGGTGACCTAATTCTGGTATGGATTTTGGCTACTAAAGATGTAACCACTTACCAATAATCATCAGTCTATGGCATGTAGGTGCTGAGATATGGTGCAAAAAAAATTCATACAGAAAACTAAGTCGAACTAATGGAAAAATACGGATAATACGGAAAAATTGGAATTATTTTTTTCAACAAATTAACTTGGGATACAATAAGGAAGTTGTATTGAATATTGTGTCAACATTTCATTGCTATTGAATATGATTTGAGAAAGTTATTGAAGTTAAAAAAAAGTTAAACATTTGGGTTAACCAAATTTAACGACGCCGACGCCGACACCGACGACGACGGAATCTATGGTCGCCATGTCTCGCCTTCGCGACATTTGTTGCAGACGAGACAAAAATTGATACAGAAACGTTTTTGCCCCAGCCAATGAGGACCCCCTGCAATAATCCAGTGGTCGAATGCTCTGATTTATGCACCAACATATATCAGCCTTGTCAAAAGTATGGGGGTGGTAAATTGGTATCCCGTTATCTATGCTTGTCCGTAGATATTTTGTCATCTTGGTGTATTGTTGCACCTTAGCAAGAAAAAAGATATACCTGTTAATCTACAGCAAGGAAAAGCAGTAAGTTGGAAATTTTATTCTATCATTGCAATTCCTTATAAGTGTTTTTTACATCTGGTTTTTCTACTAATATGATGGTTTCTACACTAAATAATGCATACTGAGAAAATACAAATCTAATTGTTGCACAAAATTATGAAATACGGAAACTCTTTATGAGCATCATGAATTTTCACCCTATCTGCTCCTATACAGCATAGACGTTGAAGCATTACTACAGGTAATATTACAAAAGATTGTGTTGAACTTTTCATCTTGTTATTTTGTTGAGTTTTGTAGATAATGTAATAATTTGGTTTTTAACTTATTTATGGGAAATAATGGCATGACTTTTAAGAAAGATCTATGACGTATTTGATTTATCAGAATACTTGACAAGTTACATTTTTGAAATAAATAACAAAATACCGAAGTAACTGTGAATTTTGTTTCTTCATATGCGCATTTCGACAAATTATGTCTTTTCTGTGCAGATCAAATCAAAACATTTAGAAATCCATAAACCGAAACGTGTAAAAGCTGATACTGAACAAATTACCAATATGATCTAAAAGGGAAAGCCAAAACCAGCTAAGTTAATCATCAACTGCTTTTAGACAACACAAACCAGAATTAGTAATTTTCCTGTGTTTACAATTGACACCACTCTACAAATGCTTAGTTTCTACTTCTTAACATATATATTCAATACGGATAAAATTTGATAAATAATAGAAAGATTTAGATAATGACTGGATACATTGCGTAACGAAAACTAATTATGTTTACTATTTATACTAAAATACCTGCATAAAGGAACGGATCTCCAACCTGGATCTCCAGGATATCTATTACAATATACATTGAGGACAATAACAGTTACAAAACCATCAAATGAAATTCATTCGGCATAAATAGACAAATACCAAAGGAACTATAAACTTAGTTTCTGCAGACGGACATTTTGCCAACCTGTGTCTCTATGGTAAAGATCTAATCAAAATATTTGGAAGACCGAACGATGTATAAAAGGAACCTTTGATATTTGTGTATTTATGCCGAATGAATTTCATTCGATGGTTTTTTTTCTGCACTTTGTGAAATTTAAGTTTCCAGCCCCGAAATCATTTTAGATTTCTGTATAGAGTTTTGTAGTGTTAATCAATTCTCACTAACGAGTCCGCACTATTTTGTATATAAGTTTGCTCATTATAAAGTATTACGTCAAAGTTTTTATGTCAAAAACTGAAAGTTGAATCTTTTTTATTCTAAGGTATGATCTTATACACATAATTAAACATGACAACAATGTGAATGACCATGTTTTTTTTTTAATTTTCAATTTTATTGTTTTTCTAACTTAATTTTAATTTCTCTTTTGAAAGCAATGTTAGTCTACAGGGATAATAGAAACTTAAGAAAAGTAAGCCAAAAGCACTTATAGGAATTACTGTGTTTCTTTTATTTCGTCAGCGTTTCACAAGCCTAAATGGTGTCACGTACAACTGAAAACAGTCACGGACATGTTATTGTTATTTACAACAAACACCCTAGTGAAATTATTGTTGAATGACAAAGCGTACGGATTATTTATTCCATGATGTCTGGCCAGAACAAGGTCACGGAATTTTCCATCAGACGATAATCGATGTATTTCATTTGGATGATGACTTACGTACACATGCCCTTGTTGATCTACCGCTACTCCTGCTTCGCCCGGTGCTTTGTTCTGATACACAGGTTTACCATCTAATGTCACACAATACACACCGCCATCGTATCTACACAAAAGTCGGCCGTTAACTCTGTCGAAATGTATAGAGTTGGCAGATCCACCTACTGTTACTTCTGATATGTTTGATCCATGTCTGTTTAAAATGTGAACGAAGCTATTACCACCAACGATAACGTTGTTCTTTGTAGCAGTTATACCATAGCACGGGAATCCTAGTTTTACTTTGTCTCCCATAGTCAGGTTTGTTGTATTGATGAACTGTATTGACTCCTCCCCCGGTAAAGTAACTACTGCTATATCTGTATCAGGTATCACGGTAATACCATAGGGAATACTGGAACATTGTATTTCACCTTCATAGTCCTTACAGTCTCTGTATATGTATACTTTTGGATAATAACTATCATAATTAGTGAGAAGTAGTTTGTTATCAGAATTTACTGCTATATCTGTAATATTGTAATCTTCACCGGATTTCAAAGTTAAGTCTCCGACCTTTTCGAACACAGTTAATGACTTAAGCATATCCTGTCGTATTTGAGCGTGTGATGACTTCATTGGTTTGTATTGAACAATGCACGGTTTGAGGATTTCTTGAATGGATCCGAGTGTTTGAATGCTAAGTTCACAGACTTCATTAAACCTTATACTGATTTCTTCGACAGAAGATGCAAGACGCTGAATGTCAGTCTCTACGTTTTTGTTATCGTTAACAAGTTGACACAAAGCTAAATATCAGTGCATATCCGAACCATAATCTTTAAGAAAATCAATTTCTTGTTTGTTCTTTAACAAACGGGACTCGAATTTTGAAATTTCGATTCTTTGATTTTTAATTTTTGTTTCATACTTCTTCTCTAGTGAAGATAGCTGTGTAATCAGTTTTTTCTCTAGGTCGTCGATTTGATTAAGCAGTCGCAATTTTACCTGGCCGATTTCCTGTCTGATTGATGTTTTTATTTGTCTCAAGGATTTCAAATTAGCGTCACGGTTGTCAAGTAACTGATGAACAGTCTCAGTTAAACAACTCAAATCTTCAATCGTATCAGAAAGTAAAGCAGAATTCTGCACGTTCTTGGACACTTGATTTAATGGAATGAGGTCATCGCAACCCCGATGGTTTATTGGTATACACGCTCCACAACATGGCGTGTCATGCTGTGTGCAATAAAAATCGAGTAAAGTATTGGGATGTATATCACAATGTTTCTTTATCTGCGGTGGTATTTTATTCCCTGTTGATGCTAAATCAATTAAATGGTGTGATTTGAAAGATTTAAAGCGAGTATGGTATTCTGCACATTGTTTACACAGTCCTTCTTCACAATCAGTACAATATCGTATTGCTGGTAGATCTTTGATGTCCTCTGAACACGGGTCACAATTTATCTGAGTCTCCATTTTGAATCCCTAAAAGACAACATGAAAATGGTATGCACAATGTCTAAGATACGAGAACAATTAGGAAAAATGAACTAAAATAAAAGTGCAATTTTATCTCAACTGGCTTTTTCTTTCAAGATCTTCTATGAAATAAGTGAGCCAGTTGAAATAGTCCTTTGGTGGTTCGTTCAAAGTTTGTAATGTTAAGGTTCGTACTTCATCAGAGATTGCCGCCAGTGATAACAGTGAAACATATCGAGCATCGCCATGTAAAATGATCAAAAACATAAGTGCGATTTTTAACTCACATGGCTTTTTCTTTCAAATTCTTCTCTGAAACTAGTTAGCAAATTGAAACCAAACTCAATCACAACAGTCCTGGGGTGGTCAATTCAAAGTTTGTAATGTTAACGTTCGTACTTCATCCAAGAAAGCCACCAAAGATGAACAGTTAAAATGAATTCAAAGATCTTCTCCACTAAAACCACCAAAAAATAAAAACAAATCCAGATCAAAGACAGCAACCAGCGGGAATATAGATTCTCTTGAAGACCCTATGATGAAATACCTTCAGAGATTTCTCAAACCACTGAGCAAATTAAAGCCAACAGGGGAACTCTTTAGGACTATTGTATCCATTTCAGGGACAAGTTGTCTCATTAGTTTCAGTGAATAATACCTTTGGATGCATTTCCAATTTTTTCGAACGTTAAATTATATTTCACATTGGGAACAATATTGACATACCAAGACAAAAAGCATCAACTTCGAACACATGTTGAATGGGGCCAACCATGAGCCTATGTGACCAAATTAGATTCCGATTGGCTCGTTGGTTTCAGAGAAGATCTTTTTAACTAGAGCATGTCGAAACTGGCGTTGTCAGTAGGGCACCGCAATTTCAATCCTGAAACTCTGGGCAAAAGTAAATATAATTTATGTTTGGATTCAAATTCTGTTTGACCTACTAATATGTTGATACAGTAATTTGCTGGACACATTAATTTCTTGAAGTTTAACCATATCATACCATTTCTTAGTTTAAGACTAAATATTAATTATTTCCACTGATACAAGCCAACAAATCTTTGACAAACAATTTAATTCATAGTTAAACATAAAAGTATCGGTAAACGGAAATGGGACACCTGACAAAATTGAAAATTGCTTACACTGACAAAGTTGAAAATTGGTACAACTCATCATTTCCAATCTTCAGACCAAATTTCAAATTATTCCCTATAGTAGAAGCCAAGAAATCTGTGACGAAAATTTCATTTATAGTAAAAAAAATCAAAGTATTGACAAACAGGAAGTGGATGTCTGCCAAACTTGAAAATTGCTTACACAATACAACACATCATTTTCAAGCTTCAGACAAGATTTTAAAGATCATTCCCAATATAAAAGCCAAGAAGTCTTTCGTTTATTTTGAAAAATCAAAATATCGGCAAACAGGAAGTGAAGTGACCCATCAAGATGAAAATCGCTTACACAATACAATTCCTCATTTTCAAGCTCCGGACTAAATTTCAAATAATTCCATTTATACATGCCAAGAAATCTTTGACGAAAATTTTATTTGTTGTAAAAAAATCAAAAGTATCGGAAAACAGGAAGTGGATATCCCAACACCTTGAAAATTGCTTACATTTCCGAGCTTCAGACCAAATTTCAAAACATTCCCTATATTAGAAGCCAAGAAATCTGTGACGAAATTTTCGTTACATCGTAAAAGAAAAAACAAAGTATCGGCAAACAGGAAGTGGATGTCTGACAAACTTGAAAATCGCTTACACGATACAACTCATTATTTTTAAGCTTCGGACCAAATTTCAAATCATTCCCTACGATAGATGCCAAGAAATCCTTGACGAAAATTTCGTTCCTTGTAAAAAATCAAAGTATCGGCAAACAGGAAATCGGACATCCAATCAATTTGAAAATCGCTTACACGATACAACTTTCCATGTCCAAGCGTTAGAACCAATTTTAAATCACTCACTCATATAGAAGCCAAGAAATCATTGACGAAAAAAAATGTTGACGGACAGACGAACAGACGGACGGACGGACAGACAAAGTAAAAACTATAGGGCACCTGCATCTCAATGTGGGGCCCTAAAAATTTCATTTATTGAAAAATATCAAAGTATCGGCAAACAGAAAGTGGATATCCCACCATGAATTTTTCATAGGGTTCTACCTGCATGTTAATCTATGTTCACCTTAAAAGGCAATCTTCGATGAAGATCAAACATAACGGGAAACACCCAAGAACTATTGTGATCAAGTTTTCGATTGGTTCAGTGATTTTAGAGATCCTCGAATGGAAAGTAAACAACGAACGGATGATGGACGCCAGATGATGGCAAAAGATTACCTGCACTAGCTTGGAGAGCTGATAAAAATCACAAACTTTGAAGATAATGTCACAAGTTTGGTTCTAACTGACCTAAGAGTAGAACCTTTTAATGCATTTTCTTTAGGATTTCTATGTTAAACTATAGTCATCAACACACTATCAGAGTGTGTAAAAGCTATCCGGTCTTTCGTGTTACGTAGAATACATAACTGGAAAAACTGCTAACAGAATACACCAAAATCTATCTTCAAAGACTGTGACGCTGTACATTTGTATCTTGTCTTTCCTCCCTTCACGGAAAGTATGTTGTCGTTCCAGCACACAAAGCCGCAAACAATGTTGTTTTTTTGTGTGTAAAAAGCCCTAGTTCAGGCAACCCAACATACAAGAATACTACTATATATAAAGAAGAAATCCTGGCAAAATCATAAATGTTTTATGGAGTCATAAAACATTTCTACCAATGACAAATCTAATGATTGCCTAGTTTGTATTGGACACACAAACTTCAAAAGTGCCCGTACAAACAACGGTACATTGCCGGCTCTTTTAATTGTTCTACTTAAGAACTGTCCATTATCCTTACTAAGATTTTGACTGCTGTGAAAGAATGCAAGCAAAAATACTGTGATACTGTTTATTCACGTAGTAGCATCAATCATATGTGGATACTCAAAAGTTCAAAAGATCTACTGAACAACTTGAAAACCCAATCTCTTTCAACGATCCACTTGTTGAAAACATTCGATCTTCTACACTCTATACTTCTCTTCCCCATTCAAAATTGAAAAATTGTTTGATTGCTCTCATCATGAACGCATTTACTTACAAAAAAGGACAGAGCTTTAAATATATATAGCCTTAGCATATACATCTACCTATTTTACCAACAAAGTACCAAAGGGGTAACACACGATACTACACTGAAGAACAGGTGATCAGCATGCTGGAATTTCTCATTGACAGCATATTTGTCCAGTTCGGAGGTAAGATATTCCAACAGACAGTCGGCATTCCAATGGGTACGAATTATGCTCCTCTCTTAGCCGACCTATTTTTGTTCACTTACGAAAAACAGAATTTTTGCAAAATTTGGTCAAACAGAATAAAATCAAAGAGGCTAAACCTTTAATTACTCATACATTTATATTGATGATGTCTTGTCGCTTAATAATAGTAAATTTGCCGACTATTTTCCATAAATATACCCCCCAGAACTTGAAATAAAGGAGACTACAGACACTGCCCATTCTGTTTCTGACAAAAGAGAGGATTTCAGTTTTTATATTGCCACACCTCGACAGTATTATTCCGTCTTCCCTAGCGTATGGAGTATATATTTCTCTATCAAGTAACTATCAAGATTTTTTGCAACGACACAGGTGTTTAATTCTCAAGCTTTTAAATCATGGCTTCCATAAATGTAGATTAATAGTTTTTCTCAAGAAATTTATTGGACGATATCCAAATTGGGAGGTTGATGTATCATTAAACCTGGTTTTACCCACCATTTTATTTATGAAATGCCCGTTCCAAGTCGGTAATATGATGGCTTGCCAAAAATGTTCTGTGTTGGGTTGTTTCCACGATTCTGTCGTATGTTATACGGATTTCTCTTACTTGTCTCTCCCTTTGATCGATTCGGACTTTTGTTGTCACTTTTATCTATTCTCCTTGTTGGTAGCCATTTTGGATGGGGTAGGTTCTCAAGAGACTCACCTAGACCTTGGACGTCTGATAATCCCAGAGGCAATCAGTTAAAATTTTATTTTAAAACTGGTCTCAACCACAAATGGAAGTGAACATTAATCAGAACATTTTCAAAAGTGCAAACAATACACCATGCCCTCCATTGGTTCTGTGGATTCTGAGGAGACACCTAAATGCATCAATCAATTAGGGTGTTTGTAAACTATGCTCTCGATTGTGGCCAACTTGAATGAGGTAGTTCCATTGTGATTTATAGTCATATTGTGATCAAATTTGGTTCCAAAATTGCTATGTTGTTAAAGGGAAGATCTTTAAATGCATTTCCCAAAGGGACTTTCGTAAAACTATGTTATCCGCCACCAGACATTTTTGATGAGGTACGAACATTCAAATCAAAAGCTTTGGAGAGGTACCTTGTATATCCGGGGACTATTGTGACCTTATTTTGTTTTCATGGCTTATTGGTTTCAGAAATCTTTGAATTCATTTTCCTTAATGTCCAAATAGCAAACTTTATTCGCCGCTGGTGGCCATTTTGAATGACGTACGTACATAAAAATCACAAACTTTGAAGGGGATCCCCAAGGATATTTTGACCAAGTCTTTTACCAATTGGCCAAGTGGTTTAAAGAAGAAAATTTTCGGATGAACAAGTAACAATAGACGGACGGATGGACAACGGACGAGAGACGCCAAGTGATGACAACAGCTCATCCTGGCTACAGCCAGGTGAGCTTTATATAACAAATTTTGAGAAAAAGACCACCCAATGAATATCGTTATCATGTCTGGTTGCAGTTTTCTCTTTAGTTTCAGAAGAGCAGATCTTTAAATGCATTTCCCAAAACATCCAATATATTACTCTGTGGATGAAGGCAGCCATCATGAATTGGGTGCGAACATAAACAAAGGAACAACCACGGATTGTTTTGATAAAGAAAGGTTCCAATTGGCTCAGTGGTTGCAAAGAAGAATATCTTTGAATTTGTTTGGCACCAAGTCACATGTTAGACTATGTTCCTTAATTGCATTTATCTTGGATGTGGTATAAAGGGGACGATTCAGTGGATTATTGTGACTTAGTTTGGATCAAATAGGCTCAGTAGTTTAAGGGAGGGCCTTTGAATGCATTCCCTTTAGGGTCATATGTTAAACTATGTTTCCTCTAGCGGCCACTTTCGATAAGGTACGAACATAAAAATCAAACACTGTGAAGGGAATCACCCATCGAGTTTTATGAAAAAGTTTGGTTATAAATGGCTCAATGGTTTCAGAGGATAAGATCTTTGAATTTATTTTCCATAAGGTCATCTGTTAAAACATGATCCATGTAAGACTTTTTTGGATGAGGTAAGCTAATAAAAACAAAATCTCTGTAAGAAACAACACAGGGATTATTGTGACTAAGTTTAGTTGCAATTGCCTCAGTAGTTTCAGAGGAAAGGTCTTTGAATGTATGTACGTATTGCACGATAAGCTATCTGGCGGCCATCTTAGGTGAGTAGAGAACATAACAAGAGTCGAAACTAATACATGTCTCACCCATCCTCACTTGGCCGTTTAATTCGTGTTAAATTACAAACTGGCCTAATGAGGTCAAACTAACAAGACTGTGAAATTTTAATCATTGTTGACTAGACAAAAGCCGCATGCCGTTGACCTACCAATAATAAATACTGAGAAACATAACATGCTCACTTGATCGTGACTTTGAGGTCATTAAGAAAAATCATACAGCTGACTGTGATGTACTACATACGATTAACCAACATACAAATTATCATTGACCTACCGTGAATAGTTACTAAGAAACTTACCTAATCGTGAAGACTTAAAATGCTATTTAAAACATGAACAGATTTTAATAACCTTAACTAGCCAAGAACAACACAGATACCAAATATCATTGCCCTACCACTAATAGTAATTGAGAAGCTGAATTAATCACAAACAAGATGAGTTTTGTGAAACACTTATGCATCCATGTAGCAGTCAAGAAGAAACATGAAAGCATGAACAGAAATTTCTGTGCTTCTAAGAAATTTAATACATTTATAAGATCTGGCATCAATTGAAAAGTTAAATCTTGAAAAGTGATGATTGTGTTTAGATGTAAACACAGAAGTTACCCAAAGGACATCCATGTAGAATAGGTATAATCAAGATGTAAAAAACTTTCGCAACGCCTATCAATTAACTCTGTCTATCACTGCTATCAGTGCTTTGATTATTTGATTATTGCATAAGATCAGTTCTATCAGTATTTTAATCAGCTGATAAATAAGATATTATTATCTCGAAGCCATGAACTGACTGGAGAGATGTTAAAATGACAAGAAAAAATCACGTGAGGCTTCAAGCCTATTAACAGCTCTAAAAGATGATCTTCGTGCTTCCGATAAAATACAATGCGCAAGTTTCTTTCAAAATCGTATACATTGTGTTTTAAGTTATATTTCTTCATTTTCTTGAGTTGAATACGGTGTTGGTATATTAAATTGAAAACAATATGCATGTTTATCAAATTACTCGTTTTTTTTATATTGTGTCTCGGATCAACGAACCTGTCGCGCAGTAATTTGTCTAAAAATGAAAATAACATTTGTTTACCTGTGACAGTGTATTGCATATATTTTTAGCAATGAAATCGACATGTGAATTCACACAATCCGATTATTTTCACGTATTACGCAATAACTTAATACATGCAGACGTATGCAGCAGTTCTTTGGATGATCACGAAGTTTTGCCACGTGTAGATTTTCATGGCTTCGAGATTCAGCTCCATCGGAGCTTTGATTTTATAATCTTCATAGTAGAAAATAAAAAATATCTTAAGGAGATGCTCCTTACAGTAGTGTTGAATTTAGGTATTGCAAGTATCCGAATAAAATCGGCTCTCGGGTACTGGCTATTTGGTAGATGAATACCCTCGGGGACTAGCAGTCAACCAGCAGAATTATCGGCCCAGTGGTGATTAATAACAAAATACCGAAGTTACTTTTAATTAAGTTTCTTCATATGCGCATTTCAACAACTTTTGTCTCTTCAGTGCAGATCAAATGGAAACATTTGGAAATCCATACCGAAATGTGCATACTCATTTATAATTATTAACAGATGAATTATAAGTATTTAAAATATTTAAATCAGGCATTTTTATTCACTTTATATCATAAACTTCACAGAATTTACAGAACTATTGAATGTATAAAATATAATAAACAATTAGTATTTATTCTGTGCTCCATATATATTTTGTAGAGACAAAAATAACTAACAGAATATTTAATTTCTGCTTAGTTTTTAAATGATATTATTGGTGTGCAACTTTACAGCACATTATTCTGTTATAGAATAAAATAATATTAATTCAACTTAATGAAATTAAATCTTCATAGAACTCAAACCAAATTGTACTTTCAGTTTTGCTAGGGTTATGAATGTTTACATTTAATTATGATTACAGCATATTTGACTCTCTTGGAAATAATAAGCAAACATGATCTAAACATAAAACGGAAATAAAGATGCGAGCTGTAAAATATTTACCTATGATTTTGTTTAGAAAACAGTAAATTCTTCAAGTGAAATTCTTACCTCCTCGATGTAGACAAAGGATCACGTGACATTATTTATCAAAGTATGGTAGACTATTTCCTTTACACTCGATATTCTATTCCTTAACAGGTTGGGGGAAACCCCAATTGGACAATTGTATCCCAATAAGGCTATTATATCCCAATTGGGATATATACGGAATAATACATGCAAAATCCGTATCACATGTCGTATCATCCCGAGTTACCAATATCAGCCCGAGGGCCTCAGGCCCGAGGGATGATATTGGTCGAGGGATGATACGGCATGTGATACGGATTTTGCCATGTATTATACAGTTTATCATATATTTAAACAGAGGACTATTTTATCCCAAAAATACTGTAAAAATCGGTAAGAGAAAAGCAAGTATTTTGTGAAGAAAAAAAAACAATTTCAAAATGGGCGGAAAGGACTGGAAGTTTTGTATAAAAGCTAACATGTAAAGGAAAAAGGTTTGCTAGATTTTTAAAATTGACACCAAAATTATTGCCAAACAAATTTTTGTAACCCCCGCCCCCAAAAAAAAAATTACCCCCAAAATTTACCCCCAATTTTTTTTACCCCCATTTTAAAAAATAAGTTGAATTAAAAACAATAATTTTTTTTGGAAAAAGGATATGATACAGGTCTAGCCATGCGATAAAGGGTACGTGATAAAGGGTAAGCCATGCGATAAAGGGTATGACGTCATAATGTGAATACTGAATGAAAGTCATGTAGTGTATCACATATTCAAAACGTCTGTATTTATTACTAAACATATGATAAACGGTTATATTCCAATTGGGGTATTTGACCAGTTTTTATGAATCATTTTTTTCACATTTCAATGCCGCGTAATGAAACATAAAATATGAGGAACTTCGTGATTTTAATAATCAAATGACATATAGACGCTGCATTTCACCAACACAGCCATTTTAAGAATGTAAAAGTATGCATGTCATAATTCCAGATTATCGACATTATAAATAGTAAGATTATCATGGCAGGAGAAACGAGAAGTCTGTAAAATATTTTAAGAATGAATTTGAAGTTTAGTTTGTAAAATATGTAAAGATATTGAGGTTTCAAACACCGTTGCTATAACCTACATTTGCACATTCATAGTATGTTGTAAGACACGGGCAAAGAGAGGAAACTTTAGAGGAAATCAAAATTCATATTCATATGACTTTTTCTCCATACTTCATTTGTTTACTAATAAAAAAATCTTTCTTTCTTAAATTATCACAGTTTGCTTAATTTGACCGTAGATAGACATTTCTCCGAGAGAAGCAGTATAGAACGGTTGTTAACTCCTTAAAGCTTAAGTTATCGCTAAATCAAAGTGATTAATTCTTTTTATCATAAATCGATCTGCAGAAAATTTGCAGCATCTTTTTGACAACAGAAGTATATCCCCTGAAAGCTCTTACCCTATAGATTTATTATTTCTATGTATCATGATGCAGCATTAAACCCCAAAAATGTTATTAACAAATAACTGGTCAAATATCCCAATTGGGATATAGCTATATATCCCAATTGGGATATAATGGCCTAATTAGGATATAGCCCTATTGGGGTTTCCCCCAACCTGCTTAATGTCGTTTACTGTGAACAAAAATAATTCTATATTCATAAAAGGAAATAGAAATCCAACATCATGACAGTTAAAAGTCAAAACTATACTGCAAATTCAGATTTTGTAAAACTAGCGTTTTTAGATTATAAAAAAATCAACAAGTACGGAAGCGTATTGATGCCACACGAAGAAAATAAATATCTCATAATTATGAGATAATATCTCATAATTATGAGATAACATCTCAAAATTATGAGATAATTATCTCGTAATTATGAGATAACATCTCATAATTATGAGATCGTATTTCATAATTATGAGATAGTATCTCATGATTATGACATAATAAGTCATAATTATGAGATATTTATCTCATAATTACGAGATAATTATCTCATAATTATGAGATATTATCTCATAATTATGAGATATTATCTCATAATTATGAAATAATATCTCATAATTATGAGATAATATCTCATAATTATGAAATAGTATCTCATAATTATGAGATGTTATTTCATAATAATGAGATAATTATCTCATAATTGTGAGATAATTATCTTAAAATTATGAGATAATTATCTCATAAATATGACTTATTAACTCATAATTATGAGATATTATCTTATAATTATGAAATAATATCTCATAATTATGAGATAAGATCTCATAATTATGAGATAATATCTCATAATTATGAAATAGTATTTCATAATGATGAGATAATATCTCATAATTATGAGATAATTATCTCGTAATTATGAGATAAATATCTCATTATTATGACTTATTATGTCATAATTATGAGATACTACCCCATAATTATGAAATACTATCTCATAATTATGAGATGTTATCTCATAATAATGAGATAATTATCTCATAATTTTGAGATATTATCTCATAATTATGAGATATTATCTCATAATTATGAGTTTTTTTTTTCTTCGTGTGGCATCAATACGCTTCCGTAGTATATGTTGTTTATTTACTGTGTGATATTTACTATTCATATTTATTCTTTTGAGGTTCATAATTTTGCACTTTAAGCCATTTATCACATATAAATCTGTGTATGAAAATATAATCCTGATCATATCTATGAAAGATAAAATAGTTTTTAGATATCCCCGAGAAAATTGTCATAATATGCAACCATGCATAACATATACAGCAGGAATACATCATATATTTTATTTAATGGCGAGATTGGTCCTTCACAATTCAAAATCTACTCTCATGTTGAATCTAACGTTTTTCTTCAAATTTTCATTTTTCGATTTGGACGTTTTCTGATACTGTTTCTTTGAAATGTTGGCATTTTACTCAATTTTTCATCTAACAAAATGAATGTTGGTATGCGATATTATTGTTTCTATTAAACTAATAATGAATTGCCCTACAGCAAAAATCTTGAGTTACGATAGTATTTGGCATGTCACGCAAATTTAAAGATGCACACAACTTATACTTTGATACATAAAACGAGAATTGAAAGGATAATTAAAAATATCAATTGACCCTCCCGTCATTCTATTACACTACGCGAATGAGTCTGGCTCGGCGTTTGATAAAAAAACGCGCAGGCATGTTTGCTCCTCTGTTGCAAAAATAAATTCTATTGTCTTTATAACGCGGAGATAGAAATCTCTGCCGCGTTTTCGATAGAAGCCATATGGGGGTGATTAAGGATGTTCGCTGGTCAATTTTAAAATAACAAGGATATCAATTAAATGTGATTTTTTGTTAAAAAACGGAAAAGAAATAATTAAAGCTGTTACCGATGAAATTTTTGAGATACAAGTGTTTCAAAAAATGGCGGGAAACTGAACTCCTCTGCAATTTTCATGGGTTTAGCATGAGGAATGTTTATCCAATAATGAATGTAACAAAATAACACCAGTTGAATAAAATTTTGTCAGAATGCTCCCAAAGATATATAAAATGAAATTAACGAAAAAAATAGGGGGTTCGCCGAGCAAAATATTATTAAGCTTTTGAATGGATAAAACCAGAGAAGTC
>MJUU01063908.1:9566-38452 GCA_002080025.1 Modiolus philippinarum | reverse complement strand
ATGGAAACAAATCCTAACAGTATTGTTGCTAGGTAGAATTCCAAAAAATAAGTGGTCTTTGACACTTTCAGGACATTTACCAAAATTGGAATCAACTATTTTTGAAATTCAATCGGTGAAAAGGATTGCCCTAATGGAAACAAATCCTAACAGTATTGTTGCTTGGTAGAATTCCAAAAATATGTGGTCTTTGACACTTTCAGGAAATTTACCAAAATTGGAATCAACTATTTTTGAAATTCAATCGGTGAAAATGATTTCCCTAATGGAAACAAGTTGCTAGGTAGAATTCCAAAAAATATGTGGTCTTTGACACTTTCAGGAAATTTACCAAAACTGGAATCAAATATTTTTGAAATCCAATTGCTGAAAATGATTAACCTTATCAAAACAAATGCTAAAAGTATGGTTGCTAGGCAGAATTCCAAAAAATAAGTGGTCTTTGAGACTTTCAGGATATTTACCAAAATTGGAATCACATTTTCGAATGCTAAGATTTCAGAATTTTTATTTTTTTTTCAAATACTTGCCAAAATCCACATTTTGTGGTCTTTGTCAAATCGACATCTTAGGGTCTCTTGTTTGCATCAAGATAGATATCAAAAATCCGAAAGCTTATTGCGCATCTACAGCCATATGCAACAATTCTACAACAAAATTAAAACCCTAAATCCAAAATTGAAGGAGGAGTTCACTTCGCATGCCACATGTGTCAAAATGGACATCTTGGGGCCTCTTGTTTGCACCAAGACCAATATCAAAATTCTGAAAGCTTATTGCGCATCTGCAGCATATATGCAACAGTTCTATAACAAAATTAAAACCCTAAATCCAAAAATGTAGGAGGAGTTCGCGTCACAAGGATGTTTGACGGATGGACGGACGGAGGGAATAACGGACGGACGAGGCCAACGACAATATCCCCGAACTTTCATTGGAAAGTGCGGGGATAATAAAAAATTTTGGGATTCCCCCTGTTAGGGCCCCATTTATCTCATGAACAATACATGCGATTTGAAATCTGTTCTACATACTACTGATTGGAAATTTAATAAGGAGCACACTGAAAGAAACCCCGTCAAAATCTGAAAAATGGAATAATTTGAATCTCAAGTTGAGATTTTATATAATGTTAAATGGAATACTTACCAGTGAGGTATACTATTAGGATAGTCTTTTGGTCGTTAGTTATCTCACCGCAATTAAACGTTTAGGTGACACTGATTAAAACATCCATATGATGTGTGTTCACCTTGACAGGTAATCATTATTTACCTATCAGTTATATTTTTTTGCAATAAATTGTAAAACTTAAAATTTATATCTCAACCCAAACAAAATTTTCATTTGGGGATGGATGGTGGCCCGCTCACTGGTAAGTATTCCATTTAACATTATATAAAATCTCAACTTGAGATTCAAATTATTCCATTTTATATACCATCTTACCAGTGAGGTATACTATTAGAATACTTGCTGATTTCAAAGTTGTTGGAGGTTGGATAATAAAAATTTTATCTTCCAAAACTCTCCATTCACTAAATACAAAATCATACTAGTTGAAAGTCTATAAAAACTTCCAACACCATTGACAAGAACAAACTGTGTATATCAAATACTGTTTGTTCTACAAAATAGAAAATGCACATAATTTTATTCTAATACTTTGTAGCTACTACATGTCTTGAATAAAAATTTGACAAAAATTGACTCAGCTGTTCAAAAATTTAAGGATGATATTTAAATTCCTTTGGATAGAGCCCAACTTAAAGTAATTGCTCTAGTAGAGTGTGCTTAGGCTTTCATGTTCTGATCTAAATATTTTAATTTAACTATTTCAGCTTATCTCTGAAATTCTCAGTCCTAGTTAAATAACAAGACAATACCCTCATTGGGTTCAACATCGATTTTCTTGATAAAAGGGTACAAAAACTTTAGTGCCAAAGTGATATGGCATATTTTGTTTTGCTATCTAGACTATGTCTAGTGCACGTGGTTTAGTTCCTGTTTTCATTTAACTGTTATTTATTCGTAGACATTGTAAAGCACTGCATCTATGGATTTCATTCAGAAAAGATTTTTTTTTATATCATAAACTTTAAACCAACTTGTATCAATTGTTCAAATGGTTTCTGTTCAACTTAAAGAGATTGCCAAACGATTTCTAGATCACATTATAGTGAAAATTATGTTTTAGCTGGTCTTAAATTAAACATGCCTTTTATAAGCCTGATTACGGTTGGATAGTGAATACCCACTTTAATGTTAGGCACAAAGGACAAAAACACTGGGATTATTGAACAGTATCCTGCAATACAGTTCTGTTACAGAAATAACATAAAAATTAAGCTACCTGAATTAAAGTAGCACATTAAGATGTTACGTACTACGCCAGCCATTGCATGTTCAAACCTTACGATATCTGGTCTTTTGCCAATTGCTGTAAGTAAGATTCTTTCTTTTTCATTAAAGCCATTTGCTTAGAAATATATGTCGAAAAGAAGACGAGCTGTTAATTTGAACCAAGGACTAACATTATACGTCCTTGTTTGAACATATATGGATCTGAATGAAAAAAATTCTACTCTTGGCTTAATTCAACAAATCCTTCCTACATATACATGGAATTAACAATGAAGGGATATGGAGTAAATGTAAATGAGACAAAGTCTCTACAAATACATGGTATTTATAAGCAATGGAACAATGCTTTATTGTTGTTCTCCATCTTGAAGTCACAATGAGGCGTGGAACAATGGAAGTCTGACTTGATTGTCTATTAACAGTATACTAGTGTCGTCATTGGAGCGATATTTATATAATTTGACACTGGAACTGCCCCACAAACAGTAGTTCAATACTCTCGATACGAGACATATGGGGATTAACGAATGCATACACATTATCCCATGAATATTTTATTGTATCAAATGCTAAGATCTGCTAAAGCTGTTCTCTTGGCATGTGGAATCCAAGTGCAAAAAATCTGTTTGTCTGTTCTCAAGATGCAAATAAGTTGATCTTTGAAAATATTTTCTGATTCACTTTATTTTATTTATTTTTTAAGGGACCAATCTATCAGACGTTCTGGTCCGACAGAAAATATCTGCAAGAACATTGTTCCTCCAATAATATGTGCTCCTTTAAATTGGATTGTTTATTGATTAATGTTAAGTTAAGTAACACAGTTCGTGATGACCATTTGGCGGTTTGTAAACTGAACCAGCTGTTGTCGCTCTTCGCTAATTACATTGTATATAATAAACATTTGATTTTCAATTCATTCCCAACAAATGTTTAATGGTCTACTACACAACTCTCATTTCTAGACAGTTTATAAGCCAGTCTATTTGTCCCTTATTCCAGAACCCATGGAATATCGGATCCCTTATATGATCCCATAACCTGTACTCAAAGCATCTGTTGTGATTTATTATAACAGTAGTTTTCAGATATACAAAAAATCAACCTGTCTACATATTTACATTTTTTAAAGACATTTTTTAAAGACAGATAACAGGTGTTCCGAAATGGGATCTTTCCAAAAAATAAAACTTGAGAAAAGTACCCCCGTAATTGGATGGGACACTTATTGAGTAGTGTATTGGGAATTAATTACATGCAAGAAAGCATGATTCCCATATTAGAGCTAATTAGTATTGTGAACTACATAACAAAATGCCATTCGAAGTTACTGTGAATTTAGATTCTGCATATGTTCATTACATATATTCTGAACCAATACTAGTAACATTTCTCTCTTAAATTGGTACAAATGGATATGTTATCAGGGCTTCACCTTTTGCATTGATGGGAAAACCTAATGAAACCAAGTATCTAGATATTTCTGTTGATCTTGTACCAACATATTTTTGATTTGGTTGATAGTGGAACCAATCGTCCAAAAAGAACAACAGTCTAACTCAATGGACTCTAAGAAAATAATTTTGTGAATATTCTTGGAGAAAAATGTTGGGCAATGTTGGCAACATTGACCTTTTACATAAAACCTCATGTAATGACGATAATTCTGCTGAAATGGTACATACAGACATGCATAGCTGAATTCTAGTGAATTGCCCAGTATTTGGTGTCATGAAGATTTTAACTTTCTGCATGTATCCCTCTTGTAATGGAATAAGCATCTTGCAGTTCAACAATTTTTATTCTTTTTACAAGGTATTGTAGAAAACTGCCAGTGATTCAAGAAATTTCATAATTTTTTAATTATCTTCCCAAAAAATTGTTGGCTTCTTGAACGCCTGTCCATAGAGGTTTGTGAAAAAATTCTAAATTGTAACCCTGTTGGATGATTTTCAAAATTATTATATTTAAGTCAACTGTGCACATGAATCTCTGGTTTATATAGATATATTGAAATGGAAAACTCTGACTTGCCATTTAGTCAGCTATTATTCTTTTTTGACCTCTAAAAGAACCCAAACTAGTCCTTCTAGTTTTCTCTTTGCAAAGTTTTCTCTTTGCAAACAGCCTCTATACCAGCTTTTTTTTAATAGCCATAAGATAATTCTTGTCTCAAAATACATGTACTGAATTTATATACACGTGAAACTGTTTGAAGAATATTACCCAGAATTTTAAACCAGATCCCAATCAAATTTAGGAATGGTTATTTCAATACTGTAGGATAAGAAGCCTTAGTCATAGCCTTCCTTTACCTCAGGTTCAACTAAGGTAACAAATTAAGCTGTTCTTAACATTATTCGTATTTAAGAAGTTTTCTATACCTTTTCCGAAAACGCCTTTACTATCTAAAGGCCAATTTCGAGCTTTAGAATAGAATACATTTCAAATGATGTAGACCTGCATATTGAACTGCTGACCATCTACATACCAACCTGTTGAAAAAGGCACCACATCTACCTGCCTGATCTAAAAATTTATATCGTACTACTTATAGCAAATGCAAATGAATCTCTGTTTGACAAGTTCTGTTTTGTCACAATTTTATTATCTAAATTGTTAAACAAAGTATCTAATGCTTACTGCAAAACTAATGTAAATGGTCTTTTTTTTTTTTTTAACTAGCTTTTCTCGAGTACCTAGTTCTTTTTTTTTTTTAAATTTGTTTCCATTACAAATTACCAAAGTTGCATACTAAACGGTAAATTTTGTCATGCTGTACATGTGTCTCAAGGAGTAACCTTAAGCTCAGTCAGTAATGCAGACTATAAAGCTGTCTATAATTGTCAAATGTAAATTTAAGCATTATATGATATCAGCATCATTGCTTGCGTCCATACTTGGAACCTATTAAAAAGATGCAATACTGTACAGGTAAAAAAAGACCTGAACTCTACATAAAAACAAGAAATATCATGGTTCAGATTTTTTTTTTTTCTTCAAACCTTCATCAAGCAATAAATCAACACTAGCTATACCAGTGTCATTAATGGTTTCATTTTTAAATAATTTGACATCACTAACACAACAGAAGTTTGTCAATAATAACTCTAGATATATCCACTGTTCTTTGAAGTCTTTGTAAACTCCCTCAACATTACTATTTATATCAAAAACTACACAAGGTTTTGTAGTAGTATAAAACATCTAGATTGCTTATTTGAAACATCTGCCTGTGAATTGTGACAACGTTCATGTCACCTTGTTGTCTTGTGGAAACATTTATTTGGGTCCGACCTTATGTCACCCAACTTTTCTATTTTGTTCTTATGAACATTTTAAGAAATTTCACATCGAAAATCAGTGTTTCTGGAGATAATTTGGCACCCCAAAACCTGATCCAAATTAGTCTCCAAAGACGACAAAGGTTTACGCACCCCTGTAGGGACGTTATCCATTACTGGACCAGATATGAGCAAATCTCAAAGATTCTCTGTTCTGGTCAGTACTAGTAGATGTGCAAAGTCTAGAACTCGACGCCGAGTCCTTCATTCCCATCATGCTGTAGGGAATATTCCACTGCCTTCAACCTGGCATTTATTTATACTTACGTTCCATTAAACATGTTAAACAGTATGTATCTTTGTCCATGTTGTTCCGGACATAGACTTTTCCGATAAACAACATGGCGTCTTACATTCAATTCATTTACCTCGGAGTTTTCCTGCACTTACTGCAATTCCTGAGTCCATGAAAACAAATACGAGCTTTAAATAAAACAATCTTCCATACGAGCTTTAAATAAAACTATCTACAAATTAAATTATTCACGAGATAAAAAAAGTGGTAAAGAAATTTTAAGTTGCGATGAGACGTCCGTACTCAACGGCGCAAAAAATTTAACTGATAGGTAAATAATGATTACCTGTCAAGGTGAACGCACATCATATGGATGTTTTAATCAGTGTCACCTAAACGTTTAATTGCGGTGAGATAACTAACGACCAAAAGACTATTCTAATAGTATACCTCACTGGTAAGATGGAATGTACATTATATAAAATAATAAATATTCTACAGCCTAATATATGAGAACACCCAATTTGGCCCTTTTTGCCCCCTTTTTTTTCAGAAACGGCGGGGCTACAATACCCAAAAGCAATCCCAGCCTTTCCTTTGTGCCAAGGAACATTGTGTTAAAATTTCATAGAGATTGGTCAACCAGAACTTAAGTTATGGCACAGAAATGAAGTGTCTACAGACGCCGCCGCCACCAATATCATACCACTATACGACCTCAAATTTTTTTTTGCGGTAGTGTAAAAACATCTTGTCACGTGTATTGAAAAATATCTGATATTTGCAGTATTTATCAGTCTTAATTTATGTAGACATTATAATAAATAAATTCCTACAATTAATTTCAATCTACCCCATAGCATATTCATCCATATTTGTTTTTCCAATGAGACATCCACCTTCATCTTGTAATTTCCGTACCACTGTAGCAGTGTAGGGAGGAATGTAATTCTCTAACATGGCAGATCCACATGATGTTTTAATACCACTCGTACAAAAGTTGTCCTTCACAGCTATTGGTATGGTATCTAATTTTCTCCATCTGATTGGTTTATCTGTAAAAAAAAATATATTTGTTAAAATGTTTTGAACTTGAGGTGTCAGCAGGGATTTAATTTCCTTTTATAGAGTTTTGTGAAATTTTCTGGTTTGAAAAACAATTGTTTTTATATTACCAAATATAAAATAAATTTGGAGGTCACCATTCATTTACACTGAATTTGAAAATTTTAAGAATTTTACCAAGAAATGAAATTGGAAATGACCACTGGTATATCAGGGTATAGATTTTAAATTTATTATGGATTTTGTGCATACTTTGTATTTTGAAATGATCATATTTTTACATATAACAAATACAAATCAGAAGCCACCTTTTGAATAAGAGAGATATTGTAGCACATTATTTTTCTCTAGTGAATTCTTTTATCAAATTATCTCCCTTGCATTATTTCTATTTTCCCTTCATTAAATACAGCAAAAGATTTAAGGTTCATGTGGACAAAAAGGGTGGAATAATACCGTGGAGACACCTTAATTCAATTGATTAACTTGAGGAAAGCTGTCAATATACCCACAAACAGGGCTTATTTTTTTTCTCACATGAATATTCATCAACCCTAAATATTTGAAATCTTCCCCATTTTTAATTGCAATTTGTAAACTTGCCTTCAAGTAGACTCTTCCTGAAATGTCTGCAATTATTTTTTTTAAACTTAGTACATGTAGTAAGTCTTCTTCAGCAGACATGTGTCACCTGCGTAATAACACAAAAACTAAGTTCCGTCAAACAGAAAGTGGGCATGCGAGAGATCCCAGACCCTCTTACACATTATAGGTCCCCATACTGATTCTCCATGCCAAATTGAAGAAGGCAGGGATATGTGGTTACTGAGAAAAAGGTTACAGAAATTTTCAAGACTCAATAAATATTCTAAGTGCAGTCAAACAGAAAGTGAGCATGCCACAGATTCAAAACTATTACGAGGGAATAGGTCCCAATACTGATACTCCATGCTAAATTACAGAAGGCTGGGTGGGAATTGTGGTTCCTGAGAAAAATGTGACAGAAATTTTCAAGATGCAAAAAATATTCTAAGTTCCGTCAAAGTGGAAGAAGTGGGCATGCAAGAGATCCCATCTCTGTTACACAGTATAGGTCCCCATACTGATACTCCATGCCAAATTGCAGAAAGCTAGGATACATTGTTCCTGAGAAAAATGTGACAGAAATTCATTTTGCCACTACGGCAAGCGACACAATAAATTAACAAACAAGATGTGTTTGTGAAACACTACATATGCCCACAGATTCTACAGTAAAATATATGAAAATACCCATTTTTAACCCTTTTTGACCTCGTTGACCTTGACCTTTTGACCTATTTTTTTGCATATTTATGTTCCTCTTGACAAGACCTATACACTTGCCAAGTATTAAAAGTCTATCTTACATACTTCAAAAGTTGTTTATTACCATAAAAACACCCAATTTAACCCCTTTATTCTGAAACAGATGAAGCCCCTTTGGGTCTCTTGTTTACTGAAATGGTTTAAATTGTTAAAAGTATCTGTTTAAACATGCTATAAGAAACCTACAGAAAAATACTGCATCAAGATCAAACAAAAAATTTAAACATAGGTAATCAACGATTACAAAGTTCACCTCGTTATGGCACATGGACACAGAAACCCAATTTGGCCAGGGTGCTCATTTACCATCCCTAATGCATGTACACAAAGGCTAGATGATCTTACCATGTACAGTAACCGAGATCTGAATTCAGACATAAACTTGAATGTAAGTCAATCATGCAGAAAATATAGGCCAAAGTGATCTAATTTTGCCTGGATGCTGACCTACCACCAAAGATGCATGCATATGCAAGGTTAGATGATCCTACCATTTACAGTTACTTAGATCTGGACTAGGAAGTAAACTTGAATGCAAGTCACTCATGCTGAAAATATAGGCCAAAGCGACCTAATTTTGCCTGGATGTTAACCTACCCCCAAAGATGCATGCACATGCAAGGTTAGATGATTGTACTATGTACAGTTACTTAGATCTGAACTTGGACGTAAACTTGAATGTAAGTCGATCATGCGGAAAATATAGGTCAAAGTGACTGAACTAAGCCTGGATGCTGACATACCGCCAAAGATGCATGCACATGCAAGGTTAGATGATTGCACCATGTACAGTTACTTAAATCTGAACTCGGACATAAACTTGAATGTAAGTCGATCAAGCGGAAAATATAGGTCAAAGTGACCTAATTTTGCCGGGATGCTGACCTACCGCCAAAAATGCATGCACACACAAGGTTAGATGATCCTACCATGTACAGTTACTGAGATATCAACTCGGACCTAAAAATTAAATGAAAGCCAGTCATGCAGAAAATATAGGTCAAAGAGACCTAATTTTCTTGGAGGCTGTGAGATAGCCCAAGATGCATCTGTACACAAAGTTTGAAGACCCTACCCTTCATAGTTACCAAGATATATGCCTAAATGTGGACGTGGATGTGGATGAGGATGCCGGGGGTACTCCAATAGTCCTCCTCAACTTCATTGAGACGAACTAAAAATTCATTTTTTGTCGTTTGTCCCCCTTTGGGGGTAAATGCTACCTCAAATCTGTTGACATATTACGGTTGCGCAATTTTATTAGCAATAACATGAAACAAACCCCGTCTCAATAGGATAAATAATAAGGATTCTACAGTCAAATATGTGAAAACAGCCAATTTCACCCCTTTTTAACCTCTGTGACCTTGACCTTTGACCTGACCTAATTTTTTTTGCATATTTATGCTCCTCTTGACTAGACTTATACACCTGCCAAGTATGAAAAGTCTTCCTTATATAATTCAAAAGTTATAGCCAAGGTTAAAGTTTCAGATGCACAGACAAACAGACAGACAGACAGGACAAAAACAATATGCCCCCCGATCATCGATCTGGGGGCATAAAAAAATTGTCTGATATATATGCACTTGACCTGCAAAATAGAAAATTCCTGTCTTGAAATTTGTAGGAGATTTACTCCAGAAAAATGATATACAGTGTAAATAAGAACTGAACTGTCTGTCTGAAAATGAATAATCCAAGGTCAAAGGCAACATTGGAAACACCAAGATATAACACGGGTAAGGCACAGAAAAGAAAATTAAGACACACATTCACAGATGAGCAAAACGGACCCAACAGACAAACCATGGGTGAGAACAGGTGCACAATGTTAGCAGAGTCTGATATTTGACCCTGATGGCAGATATTGACATTAAATTCATAAATTGTTTTTTTGTCATAAATCATAAAAAAATAAAAATAAAATCACCATTCACACCCTTGATATACATACAATTCAGTTGCAAAATAAAATCTTTATATCTTGGAAACTGTTAGATATATTTGTTTGTTTTTTTAATTATTTTAACTTGTCTTAATATTAACCTTTTTCTTCCTTTATTGGTTTTGAGTACATGGTTTTAACTTTTCTTTCAATTCTAGTTTCTTTTTCCTTCTTTATCTTTTTCTTACTTTTTTGTTTTTGTCTTTTTTGATCAGCTTCCTCAGCATTCCTTCTGGCAGAGTCAATATTTTCTGTAACGAAGGCATTTAGTTGTCTTGTCTTTACAAGTCTATCTAAACATTTATCACACAAATCTTTAGCTGTAATGGAACCTTCTCTTAACTTGTGGAGTGCCTGTAAAATTGTAATAAACATATTTAGTTGTATTGTCTTTAAAAGTCGATCTTTGCATCATAAAAATAATTAGCTGTAATGGAACCTTCTCCAGACCTGTTTACTTCTCTTACCTGGTATTAGTATTCAAGCAATCATGTGTCTGTAATGATCTGTATTTTGAGAATTTTTGAACGCATAAAAAAAAAGCAACTTAATTGGTGTGAATTACTCCCGTCAGATGACTAGGTGATGAAAATAATGGCCATTATGAACATATAGTTTCTACAACGAGAAATAAGTTGATTATGAAAATTCTCACATTGAGTTAATTAAATTTTGCATATGTTTAAAAACGAGGCTTGCTGAGTTTTTAAACATTTGAAAATTTATTTAACAAGATGTGAGTAATTTCATAATTAACATGTTTAAGTTGTAGAAAATGTTTCTCTAATGACATAATGTAAAACACCGAGGATTATGATCTGAGTAGATTTGGCGGGAAATTTCATGCGAGCTGTTCTCTCACTAGAGACGAGAAATATTTTTATCACACCAGTCAGGCATTGGTTAAATCTGCTAGAAATAGAGAAATAGTTTTCTTAAATTTATAACATAAACAGTTTTTTTTTCATTTTGGCCGTGGAGATCATGTCCATTTCATGAATTTTATCCACTGTTTTTTTCTACTTCATTGTTTTGATTGATTTATTAGAGTTTTACATCCAGTGAGCAATATTTCAACTATATCTAGAGGAAAACAAAATAATTCTAAAGTTATAACTTAAAGAAGAAAGATATAATGGAGGGACAAGAAGTTATCACTGCCACTGGAAAATGGGAGATACGGGTAGGAGCAGGAAAATTCCATACAACCACTGGTGGGTCTGCTCTTTAACGAGAAATAAAGAAGGGGTATTAAAACTGCATGAATCGTAATGTTTCTCCACACATTTTGTATACAATGGTCTGCTGTCAAGCTTTCCAATATAACCTTTCTTATTTGGTAGGGGCAGGAAATTCAGCCTTCCATGCGACCCTTAGTGAGTCTGCCATTCTATGAAACCTCTATGAGAAATATATAAGGGGTCAAATTAATCATTTCAAATAAAATATAAGTACAAGAGGAAAGATATGAATATAGAATTGACAAATAGGGAAGACAGTTTTGATTGACAGTGAAAAATGGGTAGGAGCAGGAAATTTAGCCTTCTTTATGACCCCAGTGGCTCTGCACTTGTACAAGAAACAGATGGGGTCTTTATACTCATAGGACATGACGTTTGCACATACAAAACGGTTTGTCATATATGGTCTGTGTGCTTTTTGAATTATGACCTGACGATCCCAAATAGACAGAACATTCACTTATCTACAACCTGGGGATGTGTCCTGCAAGTTGGCAACCTTGTTTTGACAAAGACCTATATCAACTGTATGGTTTAGGAGGTGCGCCAGGCAACACTGTTTTGACAAAGACCTATATCAACTGTGTGCTTTAAAAAACATTGTTTTTCTACCGGAAGCTTCCCACCCCTACCGCTAATTGAACCCTGAATCAATATGGCAAGAATATTGCAAGTGTAGATTTAAGTGTGTGTGGACAGAATGCAGTTAAGGACACAGTACAAATGTGGACACAATACAAGTATGGACAAAATGATATTTTTATACCTCCCCCTTTTTTCCAGAAAATAATTCAAAGAGGAATTATCTCACCTTCAAAATTTCAGACAGCAACCATATTACTTCAAGCACATCTTCAGGTGCCGTACTACAACTGTGTGGCATTTCATCAAAATGTAAGTATCCGTTTAAAGAGGACATGTGCTGACAAGGTTCCTCCTCCCTCTATTTCCAGAAAATATCGGGGAACAACCATATAATTTCATGAAGATCTTCAGGTAGTGTACTACAACTGTTTAACATTTCATCAAAATCCAGCAGGGTGTAGGAGGAGTTCACATCTCATGCCAGTCATGGCACAGGTATCAAAATAAGACATTTTTGGGGCTCTTGTTTGCACCAATACCAATATCAAAAATCCGAAAGCTTATTGTGCATCTGCATCATACAATGTATATGCAACAATTCTATAACAAAATTAAAAGTCCTTAATTCAAAAATAGGTCATCAACAATTACAAAGGTCGCCTTGTTATGGCACATTGTCAGAGTAACCTAATTTTGCCGATGCTGAGCTATTATCAGGGATGCATATGCATATGCAAGTTTACATGTTCCTTGCATGTATAGTGACTGAAATCTTAACTCTTCAGTAAATTTGGATGCAAGTCAATCAAGCAGAAAACATAGGTCAAAGTGACTTAATTTTTCCTGGATGCTGACTTACCAACTGAGATGTATGCATATGCAAGGTAACATATTTTGTCAAAGCAGAAAATATAGGTAAGTGACTCAATTGTCTGAATGCTGACCTACCATTAGAGATGTATGCATTTGCAAGTTTTAATTATTCTTCCATGTATAATTACTGAGAAATGAACTGATCTTGATCCATAAACTTGAATGTAAATCGATCAAGCAGAAAATATAGGTCAAAGTGGCCTAATTTTGCCTGGATGCTGACCTATCATCAGAGATGCATGCATATGCAAGGTTACATGATTCTACCATGTGTAGTGACTGAGATCTGAACTCAGACATAGACTTGAATGTAAGTCATTCAAGTTGAAAATATAAGTCAAAGTGACCCTATTCGCCTGGATTCTGACCTACTATCAAAGATGCATGCATATACAAGATTACTGATTACATGAGCCTACCATGTATAGTGATTGAGATCTGAACTCGGACGTAAACTTGAATGTACCGGTAAGTCGTTCAAGCAGAAAATATAGGTCAAATTGACTTCATTTTGCCTGGATGCTGACCTGCCATCAGAGATTTAAGCATATGTATGCTGACAAGATCCTACCATGTATATAGACTGAGATCTGAAATTGGACCTAAACTTGAATGTAAGTCGTTCATGTGGAAAATATAGGTCAAAGAGGCCTAATTTTCTCGGACACTGTGAGTCAACCCAAGATGCATCTGCATATAAAGTTTGATAACCCTACCATGTATATTTGCTGAGATATACACCAAAATGTGGACGTGGATGCCAGGGGTACTCCAATAATTCCCCCTCAACTTTGTTGAGACGAACTAAAAATTGTAGGAGTTCGTGTTGCAAGAAAATGTAATGGACAGATGGACAGACAGATTGTCTTCAGTATTGATTTGTTTTCATAGTTTTTATCACTTGATGTTTATTTCTTCTTCCTTTTGTTGTTAAGTTTTATATCAAAATTAACATGCATACATATTTTTCTTTCATTCATAGTCTTGACAGCATGACCTTATGTATTCGAAAGTGCGGGGATAATTATATGAAAATAATAGAAATAAACTGAATGTCAAGCTCTTTTTAGTCAGTACAACTTTTATGAAAATTGGACATAAATAAGGTCTACAGAATTTTTCAAATGAAGACAACTTTAATTTAAGATACACTGGAAAATTTCAAATTTCCAAGCATTTGACCGAAGACTGTACCTTTGAAGTATTGGTGTTTTGGAATACCAGTGTTTAACTCTACTCCTTGCAAACATGCAAGCTCATAACAGAGCTGTCAAGGGGGTTTGGGTTCCCAGAGTGAGACCGGGATCTGGGGGTTTGCCCTACAAGATTTTTTTTTTTCGAAGACGCAAAATGGTACATTCTGAGAGCATATCAAATGGTCATAGCAAAGAATTTGAGAAAAAATTATTGTCATAAAAAGAAAAAAATGAAATTTGCTTTCATATCTGTGACCTCAAATGAAAATTGTGTTTTATTCAGTAGATAATTATCGAAAGTGAACCATTTGTATGAAAGAATATACGAAACAACCCCGAATATCTGGTTTTTCTTATCATTAAAAGATCAATTTTCTATTTGAAATATATTTTTTCTCGAAAATTTAAAAAGCGTGACATTGAAAGGGATGAGCGTGAGAGTGTGATTTGGGGTTGGAAAGCGTGACTCTCACGCCCAAAGCGTGAGACTTGACACGTCTGTCATAATTGATGAACAATTGTCAATCTAGCCATTATTGCTCAAGTCTCGTACAGTTTATTTTATATAAAATGGTAGCTTCTAATATCGCGGTATGTAGCTACATAGAAACGGTGACGTCAGAGTTAAAAATTTAGTTGAAATGTACTTGAATACCAGGATATAATGGAACCCACGATATCATGAGAATCTACTATACTTTTTACAAACAGGTGCTGCTTCACAGCTGGGACTAGTTTAGTCCCAGTTCACAGGCACTTGTTTCATAAAAAATGTCAGTCCCTCGAGCTCCCTGTCTTCTTGTTTCATAAAAAATGTCAGTCCCTCCCTCTCTCAGTCAGGGATCCCACTCCTTAAAGTAAATTTAATTTACTTGTACAAGTAAATTTTCTTGAAAATTATTATCTCCCTTGCACAAAATTAAGTTTTTAAAATAAATTTACCTATACAAGTAAAAAGAGAGTTTAAAAGAAATTCTCCATTCACTGTTCAATGATAGGCTTTAGATGACCTTATAGATGACCAAATGGAAGCTTATATAAGAATAAATAATGTATATCATATTATCATCTATTAACATCAAGCAAATTCCAAAATAATTACCTTTATCAGTCCCATGGGTGCCTATGTTTGAGAGGCTGCTTCTTTTAAAGGAAGTTGTGCGCCTAGCAAACACCTGTGCTAATTGAAACTTCAAGGATTGAACTCTTAATAAAAATTATCCTATTTACAATGAAAATTCATGGGTTATCACAAAACTATTTTGAAAATAAGCTATTTTCACTAAATTTACCTATACAAGTAAAAATAATTTACAGCTTAATATATTACTGTGTCAAGTAAGTAGAGTTTACTTGGGCAAGTAAATGTAATTTACTTTCACCAGTTGGATCCCTGACTGTCTCTTCTTGTTTCATAAAAAATGTCAGTCCCTCCCTCCTTCTAAGAGGATGAAGAGAGGGAGGGACTGAAACTTTTTTAACAAGTGCCTGTGGAAGAAGAGAGAGAGGGACTGACATTTTTTACAAAACAAGTGCCGGTGTGCTGTTTTCATAAAAATGTGTGAGAGGGCGAGAGAAAAAAATGCCCCTCTAGATAGACACAGTCCACTTTTGGGGAAATTCATAAATAATTCATACGTATGGTTGAGTTTTATGTGCAAACACGAGCGTTTACCACTCATATATATGTTATTAACCTCTCTGAGAGTCAAAGACAACATTTTCATTCCTGCAGAAGGGAAATAACTCTATACTTCCGGTTGCTGTCATAGGAAGTAAAATTTAGTGAACCATATCTACCTTTCTGTGTTATGGTAGTTAATGTGACTTGTCCATGGACAGAATTTGCTTTTATTAATGTAGACATCTTTCAGTCAGTTAAGTTAAGAGCGAAAGATGGCGGCAGCGGGTCCAATAGAGTTTAAACTGGAAAAGACCCTCGGAGAAGGGGCTTTTGGAAAAGTATTTTTATGTTGTGATAAATGTGACTCAGATAAAAAGGTATATACCCTTTACCTACTCGGTAATGATTCTTCAGTGAAAACATTAGTATTGCATTAGAATTATATTGTAAAAACGATCTATATGCTTTTCAATTTTAACTGCAACAATAATTTTATTGAAACAGAAAGTAGGAAACTGGTTGTGAAATCAAATAATGTCAAAATGAAAATAGAAAATTATCTGTTAATTCTTTTGATGGTTTGTACACTGCAATAAAAGAAGTTGATGTATGTTGGGTCTCTATGAATCAAAGCTCTGAAATATTGGAGCTTTAAGCCTGAAATGCTAAAGCTCTGATCAAAATTCTGCACATGACAAAAATTTGTTGCCATCTAAAGAACTGCTGCAAAGAAAATTTATTGGGAAATTAGAGAACCGATTCAATAAACTCAAACAGAGCGCATTATAAAGGTTAATTATTTCATAGTACCTGAAAATATTTTCCCTTGTATCTACAATGTAACAATGTCTAACAAATACTGATACAGAGAATCTAAGTCGTTATTATTTTTGCCTACCCATGCTATTTTTTGACAAATAACTACTCGACAGGTCTTGATAGAGACAGGGAAGTGAATATTGAGGTTCATACTGTATGTTATTATCAATTTTGAATAGCAACACTGTCGCAATTCTACTTACATGACTTACTAAAATGGGTTTGGAAAGCAATTAACTTTCTATATTTGATTAGAAGCATACTTCCCTTAAAATTGATGTTAATAGGCTTGTCCTTCTCAAGTGATTATGTGATATCTCTTGGATGGTTTTAATAACTCTTCATGATCAGCCACTTTCTTGCTTACGAGTTAAAAAAAAAAGTGTTTTAAAGTCGGCAAGAATAAGTAACAGTAAACATGAATTGAGCTCCCTATGAGCTTTTGAACCAAAATACATTTACATACAAAGCAATATTAAACTTGCACACAGTCAATTAAGAATATACATATGTATACATTACAACAAGCATAAAATGACACAAGGAGTACACTCCACTGACCATTTGCCAATTTAAACGGAGTTCCCAAATGTTGACATCATATTTTATACACTTATTTAAAGGGAGGCAACTTCAGACCAGACAACAATCAAAATGTAAAAATTATTTTCCCTTGACCTGTTAAAAGTTCCAAACTTCATTGTAGAGACCTCATCAGACTGATATGACCTTTAATGTGTCTGTTTGTTTTGTCTTATATCTCAATAGATTTCAGAGTGCTCATTTATAAGGGTTTCTTCATGTATGACAACTTGTCAGCTGTAAATTGATCTTGTTTCAGTGAAAATTAAAAAAAAAAAGAAAGACGGAAACAAACTCCATAATTAGCAAATCTCCTATTAAACACATAAGGGCACTTAAGCATACATTTTGTACATACAAAAACATACAGAAAAAAATGACATGCAGACTATCATTAAAACATATATGTACATGTATTACAAATCAATTATAATGTGACACATTAAACATTACATGCACATAATCAAAACATGAACTAAAAAATCATAAAAGCATAAAACAAAGTGGTGATGAATTCCAAAGTACTAGTATTAGAGCAAAAAGTATAGTAAGCAAGAAGCAAGGTTGTTCTTTTTGGTTTGAATGATTTGGGATTGTTGAAAAAGTGCAAGGGAAAATGGAAAGGGATGTGAGGTATGACAGAAAATACAGAAACTCAAACATGGAAAAAGCAGTGTGTTTAAGCGTTTGTAAAATATTTTCCAAGCCATGAAAAGTTAAATTGAGGAAACATGGAAAAGGTGGTGGGATATTTGGAAGAAATCTCCCAAGATGCCACCTTAATTGATTCTTTGACTAGGTAATTTTTAAATGCAAAACATGGATCCAGTGATGAAAGAGAAATGAAGTCAGCTTTTATTGAGAGTCAATGGCTACATATATCTTTGTCAGTACAGAACATTAAGTACATTGTATCACAGTACACATGCATGTTTTGGAATAGCTGTTTTATATTTTTGTCTAGCCTGCCACAAATGTCATGAATGCGAGACATAGTGATCATAGATTCTGTCATAGTTATCAGCATAGTTGGCGTCGTTAACATTTGGTTAACCCAAATGTCGTTAACATATGGGTTATATGAAACCCAAATGTTAAACTTTTTTCCTAACTTCAATAACTTTCTCAAATTCAAAACCTCATATTCAATATTGATGAAATTATTACACTATATTCAGTACAACTCATTTTTGTATCCTAAGTTTTTTTCTTGAAAAGAAATTTTGCCAATTTTTTTCCGTATTTTTCTGTTACTTGGACTTATTTTTTTCGATGAATTTTTTTTTGTTTGCACCATATCTCAGCACCTACATGCCATAGACTGATGATTACTGGTAAGTGGTGGATACATCTTTATAAGAACCGACATCCATACCAGAAAATAATTCTGTCACCTTGACCTATATTTTTCGCTTCGATGAATTTGGCTTAATTTTCTATTTAGGTCCATATAAAAAATTATATCAACAATGTTGAAACAAAATTGAGATTAAGGACTTTAATTAAATTGATGTAGAAATGTTACATATAGTCTGTAAATAATAAGCATAAATAATAATTACAATAACCTTAGGAATTTGATTCCAGTTCCAACTTTGATTCCTGAAAATGCCCAAGACTAAGAATTTTGAAATTTTAGAAAAAAGAAGGGAAATGGGGAATGTGTCAAAGAGACAACGACCCAAAGGGGAGTAATAACAACTCAAAGCCACCAAATATTTTAGCCATTTCTTCATACAAGACATATTTCTAAAAACAGCTTAGAAATACAAAATCAGGGTTCAAATTTTAAAAAAAATCTTCAGTGCATGCAACACCCAGCATCTTGCCAAAATTCACAAATCTACCTTTTGAGCTATAGGTTAAGCTAGTGAGCAAGGATGCTTGCCTACCAGGGGAGGTGGCTGACACTCCTTGTAACCCCCAGGACAGAGGTATAGACTGATTATTTGCAAGCTAGCATACAAATTAATTTTTTTTTTACCTGTGTCACAAACTGTCACTGGCCGCAAGTCTAGGAGCTGCTCGACTCTATCCGTGCATCCGTCACACTTTGGGAGGTACCAAGATTGTGAAATCTGAACATGCTGAAACTCAGACACCTTTAATTCGATACTTCTGAAACTTCGCACAGTTGTTTTTGACACCAAATTTCGGTACTGAGTGTAAACTGAAAATCTGACACCTTATACCTGATGCTTTTGAAACTTTGCACAGTTGTTTTTGTGCACCTCCCTTTTTGGGCAGATTTGAATGAAAAATGGCGAATTTATGCATTGTTCAAATTTTTCAGCATGTATTTTAACATTACAATACCTGGTTTGTGTAATCTGAAACATTCACATCTTTGACTAAATACCTCTGAAAGTTTGCACTGTTTGTTGAATACATTGATGATATGAACCTCCCCTTTAGGCCAGTATTGATTAAAAACGTCAAATTTACCCATTATTGAACTTAATCCTTTATTTCATCATATTATATCATCATAGTACTCAGTTTGTGTCAGAGATGTTGCAGAGATTTGAATGCACTGATCATGGGCAGCTACATTGTATTCTTGAATTTTTGCAAGGCTTTCAGATATTTTCACATAAAGAAACTAAGTATGTGTTTATTTGAAACTAAGGTATAGTGAAGTAATATGGACTATTTTCATTTTATGCTTTGTTCAACTTTGTACATTCAGTTTTGTTTTTTTATACGGCCGCAAAAAATTTGTGGTCGTAGAATGGTATGGTGCTGTCGTCGTCGTCGTCGTGTCGTCGTCGTCTGCGTCGTTGTTGTCTGTAGACACTTTTGTTTTTGGTCAATAACTCAAGTTCCAGTTGATCAAACCTTCTGAAATTTTAACACAATGTTCCTTGGCACCAAAGGAAGGCTAGGAATGGTTTTGGGTTTTGTGGCCCCTCCCGTTTCTAGAAAAGGGACCAAAAAGGGCAAAATTTTGTGTTTTCACATATTTGACTGTAGAATGTTATATTTATCGGATTTTGATGGGGTTTCTTTCAGTGTACTCCTTAAAAAATTTCCAATCTGTGGTACGCCAACGGATTTCATGTGGCATGTACCGTTTACGAGATAAATGGGGCCCAGAAGGGGCAAATTTCAAAATTTTAATTTTTTTATTTTAAGTCCGATTTGGATGCAGTTTTTTGCAATGGATTTCTTATGAAAAATTAACTAGTGCTGCACCATCAGATTTTTGATAACTTGTTTCCTTTTCAAGTTATGAGGGCCCAACAGGGCCAAAATTGCAAACATGCGGATAACCTTAAATTTTTATTTTTCATCAGATTTTGATGGGATTTTTTTCTTTGGATTCCTCTCATTGTAATCTTTCAGTTGTATGCCAACAGATTTCTCGTAGCTCTTGCCATTTCCGAGCTATAAGGGCTCAAAGGGACCAAAATTGCAATTATCAGAAATATGCGAAATCTTTATTTTTCATCAGATTTTGATGGGATTTTTTTCTTTGGATTCCTCTCATTGTAAGCTTTCAGCAGTATTTCAACAGATCAGGCATAGCTCTTAACGTTTCCATGGTATAAGGGGTCAAAGAGGCCAAAATTGCAATTATTAGAAATATGTGAAATCTTCCATTTTTCATCAGATTTTTTTCTTTGGATTATTCTCATTGTGTAAGCTTTCACTACTATGGCAATAGATTTTCCGTAAGCTCTTACGGTTTCCAAGCTATAAAGGGTCAAAGGGGCCAAATTGCAATATTTCAAAATATGTTAAACAGATTTTTATACGACCGCAAAAATTTTTGCGGTCGTATAATGGAATGGTGCTGTCGTTGTCGTCGGCGACGTTGTCGTCGTTGTCTGTAGACACTTTTGTTTTCGGTCAATAACTTTAGTTTCAGTTGACCAATCCTTATGAAATTTCAACCCAATGTTCCTTGGCACAAAAGGAAGGCTTGGCATAGTTTTGGTCATTGTGGCCCCATCCGTTTTTAAAAAAGGGGCCAAAAAGGGTTGAATTTGATGTTTTCATATATTCTACTGTAGAATCTTTAATATTTATAGGATTTTGATTGGGTTTCTTTCAGTGTCTTCATGAGGAAATTTCCAATCAGTTGTATGCAACAGATTTCACGTGGCATGTACCGTTCATGAGATAAATGGGGCTCAAAGGGGACAAATTTCAAAAATTTTAATTTTTTTATTTTTAGTCTGATTTTGATACAGTTTTTTTGCATTGGATTCCTTATGAAAAATTAACATAGCGCTGCACCATTAGATTTTTGATAACTTGTTTCTTTTCCAACCTATGAGGGGCCCAACAGGGCAAAAATTGCAAACATGCAGAATACCTAAAATTTTTATTTTTCATCTGATTTCAATGGGATTTTTTCTTTAGATTCCTCACATTTTAGGCTTTCAGTGGTATGTCAACAGATTTTGTGTAGCTCTTACCGTTTCCAAGCTATTAGGGGTCAAAGGAGCCAAAGTTGCAATTTTAGAAATATGTAAAATCTTTATTTTACATCAGATTTTGATGGGATTTTTTTCTTTGGATTCCTCTCAATGTAAGCTGTCAGAGCTACGTCAACAGATGAGGGGGGGCCGGCCCTTTTTCGGGATGTCGGGATTGGATGTTTTTAACCCCGGGATTTCGGGATTTTTATGATTTAAGCCCGGGATTTCGGGAAATTTATTCACCGGGAATCGGGATTTCATCAGTCTTTAAGTTTCTTTGTAGTTCGGGATTTCGGGATTTAGAAAGAATAAAGTCGGGATTCCGGGATCAGACCCCCTCCGGCCCCCCCTCACAGATTTGATGTAGCTCTTACCATTTCTGAGCTATAAGGGGTCAAAGGGGTCAAAATTGCAATTATTAGAAATATGTGAAGTCTTTATTTTTCATTAGATTTTGATGGGATTTTTATGTTTAGATTGCTCTCATTGTAAGCTTTCAGTGATATGGCAGTATATTTTGCGTTGCTCTTTGGTTTCCAAGCTATAACGGGTCAAAGGGGCCAAATTGCAATATTTCAAAAAATGTGAAATCTTTATTTTTCATTGGATTTCAACCTGAGTTTTTTTCTTTGGATTTTACTTGATGGTAGTCAACAGAATTTCTTAGCTCTTACAATATCCTAGTAATAAGGGATTAAATTTTCACTAGTTTGTGTCCAGTTAATTAATGTGTCAAGGTCCTCATTGTGTCCAGCAAATTACTGTGTCCACATTCATTTTAGTTTACACTTGTTCAAATTTCAGTGGTCGACATGCTGCGGTCGTATCATGCTGCGCTTTGCGTAGCCCTTTATTCTAAATAGCTCGTACGATTTCCTATTAATAAGGGATTTAAAGGGCTAATTTTGATTTTCTCTAGTTTGTGTCCAGTTAATTTATGAATCAAGGTCCTTATTGTGTCCAGCAAATTACTGTGTCCATATTAATTTTAGTTAACACTTGTTCAAATTTCAGTGGTCGACATGCTGCGGTCGTATCATGCTGCGCTCGGCGTAGCCCTTTATTTTCTTCTTTTTTTTGTGTCTATTACAGTAATAGGATTAAACTTAATATAATCTCAATTATATAAACTTGCATTTGAAGAATGTTTTGGTAATAAGGTAAATGAATACTTGCTTGAATTTGCAAACTTATACATGACATTCTGTTAGGTTAGAAAAAAACACTTTCCCAGTTGAACATGAGTGACGGTGATGCTGGTCCAGACATGTAATTGGTCTTGTCCTAAATTGTATCAGTACTGCATTCATTAGAATACATAATTTTCAGGAACATCAGTATTTTGTTATTTCACTGACACAAATACCAAGTTTTTTTAACACCAATGGTAAGAGATACCTGGTATATCTGACATTTAGTCAGGTATGTCAAGAGATGAACTCTATATTCACTTTTGTCTTTCATGGTGTGTTCAGGCATACATAGTGCTCATTGAATACATATCAAAAAGTTTTCGATGTGCATTCGATTCCTGTTATGTGTGAGCTCAATGTTACAAATACGTTTTAATATAAGTAAAACAAAAATTAATGCATATTAGTTTAATACATATCCAATACGAATCAAATAGAATTACTTGTGAACGAAGCATTATAATGTTATAATAACATACATGTGTATGCTGAAATAATCTTTGAAAGTTTAAGGTAAACACAATCTATTAGTATTTCAGTATTACAATTTATATCATATATATGATTTTTTTATTCAATTGCAGTATGCTATGAAAGTAATTGATCTGAGCAAATCACCAGCAGATGAAAGAGAGGCTGCAGAGAGAGAAGCTAGATTGTTATCCGATTTTAGACATGAAAATATCATAGCATATATTGATTCATTCCAAGAGAAAGGTGCTTTGTGTATTGTAACAGAGTTCTGTGATGGTGGTGATTTATCAGAACTTATAGAGCAAGAGCAGCATCATGGCAGAAGTTTTAGTGAAGATCAAATTGTTAGATGGTTTCGTCACATTTGTAGTGGTTTACAAGTAAGTGTGGAATCTCCACTTCTGGTGTGAGTCGTTTACTCCATCAAATTCTTCTTTACAAAAATTTCAAGGTTTTCAACATGTGAGCTTTAGTTATATGAACTGAACCATGGAGAATGGAAAAATGTAGTAACTCAAAAGCAAACAGAGTGAGATTTTGTTTCTCAATGATTTTACAAGTTTCATGTATAAAGTTAGTCATAAATAACAGAAATTAAGTTTATGGGTGATGAGAAAGAGGCTAAGTGCCATGACGTCATAACTGACTTTATGAATAAAAAACACAATATCTGGATTATTATTTCAGTTGTTCTGTTTTTGGTTCTTTTATTCTTACCAACATCTTTCTGCTGCTATGAGCTATAAGAAATTTGTAAAAAAATTTGATTGGCTGAACATATAAATACACAAAAATGAAGCTTTAAGAAATATCCAAAATCATTCTATGTATAAAAATATTCACACAGTGAATATAACAGAGTGTGTGATTGGGAAAGGATGGCAATCAAAAACTTGCTATTACTCCTTAAATAACCAGCTAAGGGCAAAACCATGTACAGCAAAAAAAAAAGGCAAAATAACCAACTAAGGGCAAAGCAATACACAACAAACAAATCCAATAACCACCTTAAGGTAGGCTATGCACAACAGGACAAGGCAAATAACCAGCTTGGTGCAGAGCTTTTCACAGCAGGACTATCCAAGTAACCAGTTTGGTGAAGAGCTTTTCACAGCAGGACTATATATCCAAGTAACCAGCTTTGTGAAGAGCTTTTCACAGCAGGACTATCCAAGTAACCAGCTTGGTGAAGAGTTTTTCACAGCAGGACTATCCAAGTAACCAGCTAGGTGCAGAGCTTTTCACAGCAGGACAAGGCAAATAACCAGCTTGGTGTAGAGCTTTTCACAGCAGGGCAAGGCAAATAACCAGCTTGGTGCAGAGCTTTTCACAGCAGGACTATCCAAATAACCAGCTTGGTGCAGAGCTTTTCACAGCTTGGTGCAGAGCTTTTCACAGCTTGGTGCAGAGCTTTTCACAGCAGGACTATCCAAATAACCAGCTTTGTGAAGAGCTTTGCACAGCAGGACTATCCAAGTAACCAGCTTTGTGAAGAGCTTTGCACATCTAATCAATCCAAATACCAAGGTAACTAAGGGTGGAACCATGCACATCAAGCTAAGCCAAATAACCACTTAATGGTAGAACTATTCAGAAAACCAAGTCAATAGAATTAACCAGGTAAGGGCAGAGCTAGGAACAGCAAACCAGATTAGCACAGACCTATGCACAGGGAGACACTTCTTAGTATTTTTTTTTTCATGAATGTCATCAAAGATTGATTTATCAGGTTTGAACTATTCAGGTTTTTAACACCCATACATCAATTTATAATAATGATCTTAAAGGTCAGTGAAAGAAATCATTTTTAGTTTGCTGAAACTAAAAGCTTAATATCTTTTTTTTCAGTACCTCCATGGAAGAAGAGTATTACACAGAGATATAAAAACACAGAATGTTTTCCTTACTGGCCCTGATCAGGTGGCAAAATTAGGAGATCTTGGCCTAGCAAAGTATGTCTTACAATTTTTTTTCTGTTTGTTTCACGTAAAGCTTTTTATCCTGCAATGGTGGTATTTACTAGACGAATATGACCCTACGAATATTTTTTTTCGTATTCGTAGGGTAGACTGGTAACCGGTCAGCGATTTTGAACAGAGAAAAGACAAGCGACTGGTTTGAAAGCCTCGAATACTTTGACGTCACAGTGTAAATTCTCTTATGACGTCAGGGATTATACCAAAATGACCGAAGTTGTTTACTGTCTTCCTGGTCCCGCTTCACAAAGAAAATGCATTTTTAAATGGGGTTTAAATGATTGCAGGATAAAAACAATATACGTACATTGTCGGAAATATAAAATTTATTTGTACTTGCTACGAAACAGGCGAGAAATGCTCGGTAAACCTCGCATTTCTACCTGTTTCTGAAGCTCGTCAAATAAATTTTATATTTTATGACAATGTACATATATTGTATATATACATGTATATCTTTCTATATAAAATAAAGAATAAGATAAAAACTGTACAGAGGGCAATTTTCACCAGTGTAAAATTTCTTCATTTGTTCTGCAAAGAGCGGTATTTATCAGTTTTTTTGTGAATGGAAAATTTTGGAAAGAACAAACATATATAGAGATATTCAAACATTATTGATATCAGGAGTTTTTATTGTCATGCTTTCATAAACTTCACAAATATTATAGTGAATATTAGAACTTATAGGGTAGGCCATTCATATTAGTTTACAATAAATACAAGTCATCCATACAAGCAAACAGATGATAAAAAAAGAAAGAGTTAGGATAGCATGTATTTTTATTTTTTAAACAGATGTAATCAGGGTTTGTTAAATTGGATTCTTCATGTAGTAAATTATTTTTTTTATTTTACATAGGATAATTTAAAGTTCACTTTACATGTTTACCATGTCCATAGTGATTTTCTGGCAGCATCCCTGTATGATTTGATGTGGTCATCAAATCTACGCTTTGCATAGTCATTTGTTAATTTTAAGTTATCTAACATTACAAATGTTTTTCTACAGCAGAAATATTATCTAGTAGAGAGTGTCTGAAACAAAAAATTGTATAACAATACTGTGTTGATAAAAGAAAGGCATGATGTCATCCATATATTCATGTCAACAAAAGCAAGATGTCAAAGAATCAAAACAAAATCATCAAGTAGTTCCTTGACCAAAACAACAAAATACTGTGATGTTGCATGAATTCAATTATTTTAAGTGCAATGTTAGATAAATATTTCATAAACAAAGATTTGATGGTACATGTACAACATAATTATATCATCTCTTGTCAGTTGAATGATCTGCATCGCTAGCACAACTTGTAGTAATACAGCTCATTCAACCAACTCTTCCTGATAAAACAAGTTGTACCATCACACTATGTATGCAATATATATTTGTCTGTTCTATTGACAGGGTATTAGAGAGACCAAATGCTAAAGCTGTGACATTTTGTGGTAGTCCATACTACATGAGTCCTGAGATTTTTGCCTGTAAGCCTTATGATACAAAGGTAATATTTCTTGACCCACTAATGTGTAGATAATATTAAAAAAAATCATGCAAAAAGCCTTAAAACATGATTTTCTGTCTTGAACAAGTAAAAATAAAGTCATTCCTAAAAAGATGTTGGTTTACTGTTAATTGACTAAAGAGTTAAGTTGTGAGTAGATAGGTAGGGAGGTGATGCCAAAAGGGCTTATTTTAAAAGGCAATATGCTGAACTTTTTTTTATGGAAAATGATGGTACCAAACATTTTAATATTTGGGAAACATTGTTCTCTTGAGCGTAAACAAAGGGGGACAACCTCAATCGATTATTATTCCAGGTAGGATGTGGTATGGCCGATATTGTTTCATGAACAATCTAAATGTTCAACTTTTTCCTGGGAACAATATATAAACACAAAAGTCTATTCATTTTATTGATTTAATGTCATTTCATGGGAAAAATGGATACATTAACTGTAAATATTGAAAATTCACCTCAAAACTTTTGATAACTTAATTTTTCAACTTTTTAGCTCACTTGGCCTAAAAGGCCATGTGAGCTTTTGCCATCACTATGCGTCCATCGTCTGTCCGTCTGTCTGTCAACAATTTAAAAAAAATTTTCTCCACTGAAACCACTTGGCCAAATGTAACCAAACTTGGCCTGAATCATCACCAGAGTATGGCTTCTCGAAATTTTGTTTGATTAGGCGGTAGGTCAAACAACATGGCCGCCGTTGCTAAAAATAGAACATAGCGGTAAATTGCAGTTTTTGGCCAATAACTTGGTAATCATTTCAGATATAAAAAATCTGACGGGGTAAAAATGATCAGCATGATGAGATCTACCTACTATGCAAATTTGAAGAAAATCTGAAAACCCATCTCGGAGTTATAGCCCTTTTTCCGCAAAATTTTCAAAAGCTAAGCATGTTTTATTTTTTATTTCAAAAAGAGTTACAGGTAGAGGTCAAGTGTAAATTGCAGAAATGTTCAGCATATCAAGATCTACCCACCCTGAAATTTTGAAGAAAATCCAAAAACCCTTGTAGGAGTTATTGCCCTTTTTTCACAGAATTTTCAAAATTTTCATATTTTTCGTCTTTTATTTCCAAAACTATAGATGATGAAGGTTCAGTATGAATTGATAAAATGTTTGCCATGCAATGGCGACTTCAAAACTGGTGTTGAAAATTGTTCGTTGACCACAGTTTTCAAAATGGCCGCCAAAAAGGCGGGAATATACAACATTGTCCGATTTCAATGAAATTTGGTTTCTAAACAGGTATTGATGTCGCAACTTCAAAACTGATATTAAAAATTATTCGTTGACTGCTATTTTCAAAATGGCCACCCAAAAAGGCAGGAAAATTCAACATTGTCCGATTTCAATAAAATTTGGTTTCCAAATAGATATTGATATTGCAACTTCAAAACCGATGTTGAAAATTGTTCATTGATGGCAATTTTCTAAATGGCTGCCAAAAAAGGTGGGAAAATACAACATTGTCCAATTTCAAAAAAATTTGGTTTCCAAATAGATATTGATTGTGCGACTTCAAAACCGATGTTGAAAATTGTTCATTGACCGTCATTTACAAAATGATGTCTCGACTTCAAAACTGGTGTTGAAAATGGTCCTTAGCAAGAACTTTTTTTGTCAAAAAAGCCCATCAAAGAAATATAGTAAAACATTATCAGACTTTAAATACAGTTCAGGATGTTTTGTTTGAGCTACCAAATTTGAGAGACTGGAGATCAACTGTATAACTTACAATGTTAGCTTGATTGTGGCAACTGAAAGCCAGGTGAGCGATACAGGCTCCTGGGAGCCTCTGGTTTTCAAAATCCCTAAATAATGGTGATTTTTAGTGTTGAAAAAAATAGAGACAATACAGAATTTTTTATTAGGTAGGTTATTGTCTCGCCTGCGATGAAAGTCGCTGAAGGCGAGACATAGGTATCGCAATCCGGCGACGGCGGCGGCGGCGGCGGCGTAAACTTTTTTCTAAAACCTTCATAACTTTTCAAGGGTAATACATACAAACATCATCTTTGGTCCACAGCACCACCAAGTGATGACCTTTCCAGCAGCATATATTTTAGA
>MJUU01063906.1:19694-35565 GCA_002080025.1 Modiolus philippinarum | reverse complement strand
ATTCCAGTATTGTAAAAAATCTTGTTTAGCATGTTTTTTAATCAGTATCTTAAATTTATTTTGACTCAAGTTCTTACATATATTGAGATTCAGATTTAGTTTTTCAGCATAAAGTTTAATATTAGAGTACCAGGAATTCTCTGGTAGAACGTTTCCACTAAGGTATTCGCTGTAAGCACTATGCAACAATTTTGAAGATGAATTTTCAAGGCGGTGCCAGTACATAAACATTATGTGATAATATCAATATATAACGGAAATCTGCCCAGCTCTGACAGAACACCAACATTTGTACAGTTTTTTGATACACCTAGAATATATTTACAAAATTTTATATTCAACTTTTCATGGTCCCATTCTTTAAATATCTCATATAATGGCATGGACTTCCTTTTTGATGTTATATGTAAAACACCCCAGTTTTCACAACCATATAAAACGATTGGTTTTATAGTGTGGTCAAAAATATGTAGCAGGGTCTTAAGAGATGGTGATGCAGACTTGATACTTTTATAAAATTTAAAGCTGGCTTTAAGAGCCTTGTTGTATAGATCTTTCCTAGCCTCATGGAATTTACCACTGTTACTTAATGTGATTCCTAGATACTTATATAATTTAACACATTCTATATTATCTTTGTTGATAAAAAATGTTTCTGTAAGTAAACGGCCATTTTTGTTAAAAATGATTACTTTTGTTTTGTTTGTGTTTATTTCTAGGCACCAATCTTTACAGTAGTCAGCTAAAATATTAAGTTTTTCTTGTAGGCCTTTTTTAGAATTTGAAAATAACACTAAATCATCTGCATGAGTAAACATGGAATGTTTCTATTATCTAATTCTAAAAACTCTGTTTTGTCCTGTAGCACTGTTGGTAGTTCATTTATAAATATATTAAACAGACTTGGACTTAAAACACCCCCTTGACGGACCCCAACTTTGGAACTAAAAAAGCTAGTAATTTTTTTATCTACTTTTACACATAGTTTGTCACTTTGATACATATTATTAAATATTCTATAGAAAAAACCACCAATATTATATTGTAAAAGCTTCAACATTAATCCTACATGTACCACTGTATCATAAGCTTTGCGAAAATCCACAAAACAAGTATACAAATTTTTGGATCCAGAGTTTAAATATTTGTCAATAATACATTTCAGTACAAAAACATGATCTGAAGACCTAGATTTCTTTATAAAACCAATCTGAGTCTTATAAATTATCTTATTATCTAACAGAAACTTGTCAAGTCTATTATTAAAGGATAATATTAAAAAGTTTACCAATACTATTGTTGATGGCAATACCTCTATAATTTACAGGTGTTTGGGGATCATCTGATTTAAAAAGAGGGCAAATAAAAGAGGGCAATGTTATAGGTTTTATGCATTGTTCAGATGCCAAGGTCAAGGTCACATGGTCAAAAATTCTGGTACCAATTAAAAGGTCTTGCCTCAACGAGCACATGCAAAATATGAAAGCCTCATCACTTACCATTCAAAAGATATATCCAATGTTAAAAAATTATAATTTTTGTCAAAAAGTCCATCACATGCCTAGGTCAAGGTCACGAGGTCAACAATTCTGGTATCATTTAAAAGGTCTTGTCACAAGGAATATACATGCAAAATATGAAAGCCATATCACTTACCATTCAAAAGATATACATGTGTTTATGTGTGATCATAAGAGAAAAAAAAAACTAAATAAATGAGTAAATTAGATTTATAGAACTTTATTATAGAACCAGAATTTCCTATAAATCAGATCTATCATAACCTTTTTGGCAACGTCCCCTGGTGACTGTTGTATTAAACTGACCTAAAACTTGGTTTAGTGCATTAGACACGGGAAGGTTAATGTGTGATCAATGAATGGATTAATATACATGTATATATATACAAAAAAAAAAAATAATAATAATAATAATAATAGTTAAAGAAAACTTATGTATTTATATGAAATAATTTTAAAGTCATACCGTGTACATGGTCTCGGTGCGCCCTGGCATGACATTGAAATAAAATGAATATATATAAAACATCATCAATTATAATATATGATCATTATGTTTAATGATATTTTTGTTTTTGTGTATGATTTGTTATTATTTAATCATGTATGTTTGTATTGTCATATGTCCCATTGAGGGCCCTTGATTGGTTAATAAAGAACTTTGAACTTTGAACTTTTACACGAAAGACAGACAGACCAAAGACTATATGCCCCCGGATCTTCGGTTCTCGGGGGCATAAAAACACACAAAAACAAAGTTCGTGGTAATGAACAATGTAAAGATTTCCTAGAATTGTAATACTTGACAGTTCTGATTCATAAAAACAGTACCTTATGGAACATTCCCACAAATTCGAATATATCAAAGTTTTAGATGTCACACAATTATTGTGCTTTATCTGCATTTTATGTACAATGATTACAAGAATTGTCCAATTAACAGGGGAGAACTAGAAATATACAATTTATAATTCTTGAATTTTAAAATCGTTATGTATGCTATAGTCACGGTAGTGATAAACCCAGAATAACGAATATATCATCTGTTCAGTCTTATATTTATTCTATTACACTTTAACTACCAGATATGTTTGGCGTTTATTGGAATATGTCATTTCACAATTCTGTACGTTACAGTTTCTGAAATCTACTACACACTGTCTTCTATGGTGAGAAAATCGAGAAAATGGTAAATGCTACGTTTTACTGGATGAATTTAAAACCATTATTGATTTTCACGCAACACTTTTAACTTCAGAAAGGAACAAACTAAATACAGATTGAAATACCAGAATAAAGGGCAGTGTCTCACTGTATGGAGCTATATGATACGACCGCTAAATTTGGATATGGGCTTCATTTATTGTAAAAGCGATTTAAGCAAATTCAAGTGAAACTCCTGTTTCAAGCAAATGCAATCCCTTTTACGGCAACACTGCAGGCATACAACAAGAGGACAACCAGAAACACGTCTTATCAAAATAGATATAAAACCGATTTTGTTCCTCTTTGAATATCCATGGGAATAAATATTCTATTACAAATATCAGGCATATCTTTGTGAAATATGAAATCCTCCTCAAGAAATAGCAAATGTTATGGTTTTTGCAGTTGTTTTAAGTCAATACCAAGATCAATGCTACATGCTTAAATATACGGTTTTGCCACACGAGGAAACACGTAAGAAATTAAGAAGACATTGCCAATAGCTAAATGCATTGTCTTTGGCTTGTTCTCTTTTTAGGCTGACGGTTTGTTTCTCATTTACTTTAAATGTAGGTTAGATGAAATATTTGTACCATGATCTTATTAAATATAATCAGATACACTGCATTTATTCTGCTTTTTCGTAATTAACGGTCCAATTCCTGAAAGACACCACACCTCAGTGATAACAAACTTCAATTTTACATTGAGCTTATGCTTATGATACCCCTCTGGGTTATAACTACTATACCTATATTTGTAAGGTCTCATGTCATGGTCAAAGTCATGATGCCAAATATACTTTTACCAAATGAAAGGCCTTACTACCGACGAATACACATATGAAGGCACTTTCACTTATCATTTGAAGAAAAAAACATATTCTTGATTAGTTTCATAAAATTCTTATCTTCTTATTCCCAGAACTAAGGTTATGCGTATAACTACACAGAAAGAAAAATAGACATAGAGATCCAAAACTATATTGAAACATAAGTAAAGAAGAAATACATAACGCAAGATCAAGGCTATGATGTAAACATTTTACATCTAAAACGATAAGGTTATGAAAGGTCAAACTTGAATTCTAAAACGTCACAAATATGTTTTCCATGTGAGGAGTAACCATTGTTGATGGTCAAGCACTATTGGCTGAACAATACAGCTATATGCTGCACAATCTATCTTTCCCCCCATGCTGATTTTTCCCCCACAGCAAGATTAATTATTTATTTTACGAAAGGATATGGAATAAATGAACATGAGACCATAACACATATGTTAATTCCAACTGCAGTTAATTTTGATGAGCTGTATGGCCATTTCGGAAAATAACTTCCTCATCAGCAGCACTAGAACCCAGACATAGGAAATCCACGATTTCAAAAATGCTTATAATGCTAAAATTCATGTTCATTTTTCTATATTACCTTACCTAACAGGCTGTCTGAGCTTTGATTAACAACTTAAAATATCCGTTGTCCGTGTGTCACCGGAGATCCAACATTAATGTAGCGATCGTAGTGAGTGGAATATAACGACTGGATTATTCGGGTTAGTACTAGAATGGTTTGCTGCAAGCATGTCTGCAGAAACGAAAACAAAGCTTGCTCATTGGTCAGAAGTTCCCGCGTAATACTGGTGCTAAATGATGTGCGTCGTCCCCGTAATCCCGCTGATTTGCACATCGATATAAACCATTCGAGGAGACATTGGAAAAACTTGAATTTAGCTATGAACTGATTGCCTCATATATGTTTACATTGTCATTGCCTTCAATGTAATCAGTTTGCGAAATACAACCGTGGACAAGTAAGGGACTACAAATACCCAAACTAGCTATATTGGAGTCAACTGGTATAGGGAAAGGCAATCGTTTCTTTATTCCCGGTTGCCATGGTAACTTTAGGAATCCGTCAAACTGTATTTTAAAAAGGTCAGAATCTGATCCGATCAGCATATTTTCTCTGGTATTATTATCTAAGGGCTTCCGATATGGGAAATGTGCATAATTTTATATCTACTGCCCGAACACTAATGAAACTGTTTTGTCGCAGCTTTACACCAAAGATTGTGTGAATATTTCATTAAAACTCCGTTTAGCAGGTTGAAATTTAATATTTTGATATAAAGGATTTTTACAGTTTATAAATGTATCCATACACACGGGTATGGATTCGTTGCTCCTAGGGATGCCAGTATATTGTAAAACTAATTGTGTGTATATATTTGTCAATAAATGTAGACAATATGAGCTTAGCAGGATGTAGTACATTTTATCACAGATTGAACAATCATTCCAGTTATTTAATTCTTTTTTACATATATATATATATATATGTGCCCAATAAATATATTGATGGCTATAAACCGGGAAGCTTTTTAAAAAGCTAAACTTGTCATGCACCTAAAATCATTCAATGCATCATTAAATTGATGGTCGGCAATGTAACTTTTTGTACTTTAACTGATCTTGTCTAGCCACTGTACAAAGCAAATAATTTCAATAAAGTGTGAAAATGATACTGAATATTAACAGGGTTACCCTGGTACTATTAACACCCATTGAAGCATATAAATGTCAACTTAACTTTGAATAAGGAGGCATCTTTACACATAATCGTCTGTTATCTCCTTTACGGCTTACTTTTGACATGAAACAATAATTATCTTATTGAAGAATAGTTGACTTAAAATTTCGAGGTCAGTTATTTTTTTACAAACGGGAATTTGTATACAACACCACAGTGAAATAGATATGGTTTTCTTATTTTCTGATGGCCCGTATCAAAATAAATTCGATACACCAACAATGTTGTCGTCGCCAACAAATTACAGTTTATCCATTTCACACTTCCTAAACCGTGTTAGAAAATAAATCAATAACTAACATGGAAAGAGATTTCCTCTCAGTACACAATGATTCGCTTCCTTTATTATAAGTAACTTTATTTGCACAAATAAACCCTAACGGGTTAAAGCAATAATGACATACAAATTCTACGGTCGCGTTTCTGATAGTATAATTACGGAAGCGAATCCCTGTGTCCTTGTGTCACTTTCTGAAAATGCACCACCGAATGTCTTCTGAATTTTTGTTTGGCAAATTGATTTTTGCAGTTGTATTAGTGAAACAGGTTATACGACATACTTATTTCAAACATTTCACTATATATACCCCAAAGATACACACTACAACGATAGTAGCAATGAGGCGGCCAAAGATATAAAAGACACTTTGGGGGGGGGGCACTTTTATACTATCAAATTAATAGAATAATAATTGGAGAAACAATCTCAGTGTTTCCCGTTTATTACTATAATTTCGATAGTAAATTTTTCTCATATGTTTAATTTCTCAATTTTAAAATGTTAAAATTTAACTAACTTGATTTAAGAAATCGTCTTAATAATGGGAATCTACATTAGAAACTATATGTAAATTCTAAAGAACGGCACTGTGAGAGATAGAAACAATCATAATTTCCCTGTGGTACAAATTACAGATGGAAACAATTGCAGAGGGCAAGGTGTAAATATTGAGAGAAGAAAACTTGTGTACAGCAGAATTGTTAAAAAGGATAGATATATTTGGTAAGTGTGGGTTGGAAGTATTGTGGAGAGAAAATTTAAAATTAATTGAGAAGGGTTTATTTTAAAGTCGAATACTTCCAGTGTTTATTGGAACAGTTGCAGAATAAGAAATATATTTGGGGTTCAGTGTGGGGAACAGCTTTTGCACAAAGAAAACATCGAATTGCTGTGGAGGGGAAATGATTTATAGAAAGAAATCATTGCTGTTCCTTTATTTTTAGAGCAAACAGTTGCATAGGAACAGTATAAAATGAAAATAGTGGAAATAATTGCAGAGGTGCAACTTTACATTACGATGGAACAGTACCGTGGAGGAAAATTATTTTCTAGAGGATCAGTTGAAAAAAATCCTCGAATGTAAAGGAGAACAGTTTCAGAAGGGGAAATTATTGTAAAAGTTACAGAACGTGAGATTTTTTGTAGAATGTAAAACAGTTAAAGAAGGCCAGACTTATTGCAGAGATGAACAATTGCAATGGTAAAAACTTACCCGAAACTGAAGGAAACAATTGTAATGAGAAAGAGCATTTCTAACTGGGAACTGCTATAGATTGGGGCTTGTTTGTAGAGTACAACATTTACAGACGGAAAATAAATCGTATTATTAAGGGCAACAGAGGAAGAAAAACACCATGAATTTGAATTTGAATTAATAAGAGGAGATAGAAAGAAAAAAAAATGTAGAATGGGAAGAATGGGAATACAAGAAAAGAAACGTATACAGAGGCGATCAATCCCAGAATTATTAACTTATGATAACCTGTAAAACGTCAGGACCATTGCGGTTGACAGTTTGGACTGTTTTTGCACCTGTTGTGTCGTTCTGCTATGTGGATTCCGGATCCTGACAATTCTGTTCGGAAATTTTGTTATTACCTAATTTATCAACTTATTATAAAGGGAACTATACAGAAGGTTTAAACATCCTTGCCGATTGAAACACTTGTAATATTTTCCTTATAGAAGAATTAAGAATATTTTATTAACCTAATCGAAAGGCCCATAAAGAGCATATAATCAATTACAACATACATTCAGCTCTCAGACATCATAAACATTTAATACCATTCACACTGATTATAATAATTGGTTATAAAAAATGAAGAAAAAATAAATATATATATATATATCACATTAAAATATAAGAAAACAATGAAGAGGGAGTCATGTCAACGCATTAGAAATAAGCTTTATTTTCATAATCCAAAAGTTTTTTGGTAGACAGTTGAATAACTAATATTTGAAGCTCCGATGAAACACCTTTATCAGAAGGGTACAGTTTTCTGAAGGGCAGTGTGAAGGGTCTTTGACCTATTATTTTTTTCAGAACCATGTCCGAAATGGAGCTTTATTGTATTTTAATATATGTGATAGTGTGATAGTTTGTGTTAGTAGTAGAAACTTTTAATAACCCCAATATGCCTTAACAATCACATAAATATTACTTGGAAAACCGTATACAACTAGAATGTCAATTGTTCCAAGAACAATTGATAGGTATTTTCCAAAGTTGCGTCATTAAGTTCTCATTATTGATTGTCCTAACAAACTGGCTTATTTTTTTTCTAAAACTATCATTCTAATCATTAAACAAACATTCTAAGCTTCATATGTATCTATTTTTGATAATCTAAATGTCAAGTAAAGTCGTTGGCTTTGATTTTGACATTGACCTCATTCAAAGGTCAAGTCCTACTTAATACTTTTTTGAATGGAAAGTCTTCAAAGAAATCTACATGTATTACCATAACACCTACATCATACATCAAAAATTAGTTTTTGGTCCATCAACCCATAACAGTTGGTCTAATCATTTTGGACCCAAAGTAAGAAATGAAAAGAGATACACGTTATCTTTGTCACATTTGATTAGCTATCTGTAACGGCTGCAATGTATCGCTTACAAATTGGGAGAAAATTCTGTTTCTAAAAAAGAGATCGGATTCAAAAGTCAGTCTGATCGAAACCTGATCAGGCTGGTGAATGGTACCAAGTATCAAAAGAAAGAAATATTTAAATTCTTTTTTTTTTCATATTTTTGATTTTTATACGACCGCAAAAATTTTGCAGTCGTATAATGGTATGGCATTGGTGTCGGCGTCTTGGGACAGCATAACTTTGGTTCTAACGGACGGATCATTATCAAATTTAAGAATGATGTTTCTTGGCACATGCGTAAACTGAGATTTCAATTAAAAGTTTTTGACGCCACCAAATTACAATAAAGGGCAAAAAGGGGTAAAATTGGGTGTTTTCACATAATTGACTTTAGAATCTTTATTATTAATCAGATTTTGATGGGGGTTCTTTCAGTGTGCTCTTGAGAAAAAATTCCAAAGAGTACGATTCAACGGATTTAACGTAGTATGTACGGTTCCCTAGACAAATTTGGGACCAAAGGGGCAAATCTAAAAAAATATTTTTTGTATTTTTTGTCCAATGTTGATGCGGTTTCCAATGGCTTCTTTATGAAAAATTAAGACAGTGCTCAACTATTAGATTTTTGGTAACTTGTTCCTTTTCCCAGCTATAAGGGGCCGAATGGGGCCAAAACTGAAAATTAGCAGATTACCCGATATTTTCATTTTTCACCGGATTTTGATGTGGTTTTTTTTTGTTTTTGTTTTTGTTTTTTTTTTGTTTTTGTTTTTTTTTAATCTCTTGATATATGCTTACGGCAATTTTCAACGGATTTGGTGTAGCTCTAAAAGTTTCCAGGCTATCAGATGGGATTTTATTCTTTGGATTCCTCTTGATATGAGCTTTCAGAAGTATGCCAACAGATTTTGGGAAACTGAATTAGTATGTCCACACTCACTTTAAATAACACTGTGGTCGACATGCTGCTTTCGTATCATGCTGCGCTCGGCGTTGCCCTTTATTTCGTACTAAAATTACTAATTTTGCTTTGATATCAATTTTTTGAACTGATTAGATAAGATTGCTGAAACATTTTATTAAAATGTCATCTAATTATCTATCACCTAATATATAAACATTTCACAAAGTATATAAATATAAAGTTTGTTAATAATTAGAATTGACAGCCATTTAAACACATATAGTAAGGAAAATATCATTTAGTGTCATCATGACAGATATGATACTGCTACTGTTACAGAATTACAGAATTGGTAAAAATAACTTATGAATCAGACAACATACCAAAAGCTGACATTATTTAAGAAAACCTAAAAATGGATCTTAACTTTATGTCCTAAAAATCCATCAACACCTAAAGAACTTTTTGTCCATTACACTTCATTACCTATCTCTTATGCTTTACGAATTATTTCACAAACATGTTATATATATATAAGGTGTTTCCACAAATATAAGTCCCTCCCAACATAACGTGGTGGTCCAAGACGGTTAAAAACACATCTATCAACTGTTTAAAAATACATTTGTTTTTAGTAGTTTTCCGTTTTCCTATTTTTCTTCTGTAATCCATGCGTAATTGTATCTCAAACAAAACACATACTAATAAAGTGTGCACATGCTTTACTTTTGTCGTCTGCTAAATATCATTTTTGACAGCCAGCTGATCAAGTTTCAGTTTACACAGTCAGCATGAAACCGCAATCTAGATAATCTGACAAGCAGATCATTTATCATTTTAAACAGTAGCTATTTTATTTTAGGAAACTGATGTCATCCCTTTTAAAGTGACCGATAACCTTTGACCCCCTCATTTTTTAATGTAAAACATATCAACTAAATACAATGATATAGGTCCAAAATACCTATTCCTTACACATTTTGAAATTTTTCCAAATACTTGCTCCAAAACAAAAGTAACAAATCTTTGCAAACCCATAGCATGAGAATGGTTCATCCACCAACATTCATCCAAATGAACAAAACATCGGCCATAACCTAACAAACATTTTTCCCGTTACAATTCACTACCTATTTATTACCATTTCCGAATTTAATCACAAAACATGTTTAGGGCGTTTTCTGAAATAACCCCCTCCCCTTATAACGAAATGATCCAAGACGATTAAAATAACATCTTCAACTAAAACTACAAAACACCGCCAAATTTCATCGACCTACACCTACCCACTTAGACACCTCTGTGAAAAGAAGAAAAAAAAGAAAACGAAATGCCTATCCCAATAAAGGTATTTCCCCTATGGAAAATACCTTTAAATATTTACAAACACCAGTAATAACAGTGTAGATATGGTATCTGGAATTTACTTAGATGGAAAATAATTTCATCTTTTCAATTACCTTAAAATTGCTGTGAACATCATTGTCGTCATTTTTTTGCCTAAATGGTTTCAATGTTTCAATAAATGTAAATGAAGTCAACAGTCAAATGAAGCAAAATAGCTGAAAAGACTATTTGGGTCTGATAAAAATAGATTGTGTTTTTATTTTTTCGTAACTGATGATAAATGGTATTGTCCGTCGCACTGTTGTTCTAAACCTCTTCCATGAAACATTTTAGATAATGTGGATTTCTGATAAAAAATAGTATTCTTTTATGATTATTCTGCAAGACCAGCAACTAATGCCGATAAAACTACCACTAAAGGACCTATATTGTAGGTTCTGCGTGCATTTCTCAAGACCAAACGAAAAGCTTTGACCCATTCAGAATAAAACACAATGAATAAGATAATAGTAGGTAGAATGATGTGTTATGACTTTAGGATACAATTATTTCTCCTAAATTTAGAACACATCATTCTATCATTAGTTCAATATCATATCAAACCATTATATAGCAAATGAACAAATATTGAGATATGAGGTAAATGACCATGGGACACATGGAACAGAATCGTTACATGGTAAGGCTCTGAAAATGGGACAACACTGGTTTTTCTCCTTCATCTTAAAGTCAGCTTCAGGCCTTCAACAATGATCAAGCAAGCACTCATACCTCGTAGTAAGTTCAAGAAGGACCTTAGTAACGGCTAAGCTGAACTGACCTGCTAATGTGAATGCTCCATCCATACATGTTTTGTTACACCCTAGAAGCGCAAAGTATTATGTAATTAATAATCAATGTGTGAGTGCCCCTGCTATAAAGTAGTCCCCAAAGTACGGCAAGTCTTTAACTAATCAAATGCAACCAGTATTATTGGAAGTTTTTGGCCTTTCCCCGTAATTTCTGTAACCCCTCCCCGAAATTATACAGATACCACTTGACACAACCATAATATTAAGTAATGTTTATACTATGCAGTGCCGGATACTAATTTAAGCTGAAACTATTGATAGATAATGGACCCATTGTTCATGCAATCGTGCAGTATACTGCTTCATTCGTTTCAAAGTCTTTTCAAATTTGTACTGAGTAGAGTCATCTAAACAGCTGCTTTTTGTAATCTTTGTTTTGTTTTATTTGTTCATGTATGCCTTCAACCCTAATGGGTACAAATGTACATTCTCAATATATATAAGATATTTCGTAAAACTTAAATATTTGGAGACTTGTGTCTGCAGTGAGGGAAGTCTTTAGTAAAAAGAAATTTTAGTGATCTCAATTTATTATTTATTCAAAACACATGTATGTTATTCTATTAAAAAGGTTGAATTTGATAAATAATAATTTGCCTTTATTCGGCATTTGGGAAAAAATTACATGTGACCTGGACAAGACCTGTTGATAACAGAATGACATGCATTCAAATATAATAACTCGATGCAATAAAACACAGTGTCTCTCCGGTGCAGATAAAATCGTACGGAACCCGAAATATGTTGAGAGGCCTGAATTTAGGCCAGCGTCTATAGAACCAAATGGCTAAACCTTTACCTAAAGCCCTTGTGACACTAAAAAATATCTAAAAGTTTCGAAAGTAGCTAAAATATCAACTATAAAGAGATTCTTCTACAAAAAGGCAATACCCCTCAAAAAAGTTCTGTCCAGTTTTGCAATTTGACAATTTTCAAGATACGAATACTGGATACAGTTTCAGAATCATGGATGCTGTTATTAACCTAGATAACCTGAAGGTTCAACACATTTAATTTCGGTGAAAACAAATTCTTTCCTTTTAATACTAAGTTACCAATTTTAATTGTAAATTAGATCCTTTACAAACTCGGCCAATGCAAATTAATTGACACCTAAAATTTTCATTAACTTAAGATATCTTGGTGTGGATTCCATCCCGCATCCATTGGCCATTAAGCACATAGATGTAGCGTTGGTCGACTTCGAACAATACGTTTTGCTCAAACTGGTGCTAGGGGCTCTCTTGGACTTGCATGCTATGAGGTATGAGAAGTGCTCATTGTTGAGTTGAAGGGCGCATGGTGAATTTCAGATGAACAACATCAAAGCGTTGTTCCATTGCTTGGTTTTACCATGTATTTGTAGAGATTTTGTCTCGTGTGGATTCTATGCATATCCCTCTATTGCTTACAAATCAGATTTCCCCAAACGACTTGCTATTAACCTATAAAACGCTACTTAGATCAAGATCTACAGGTATCCGGAAAATCTGAAAAGACTTCTAGTTATGTATGCAACGAGTACTTATATCAGTTACAACCTGTCTGAACCAAATTCAATCTATGTAAGTTAAAAACACAGAAATGACTACAAAAAGAAGGTTCTGAAATGTGGAACCAGAAACAAATTGTTAAAAGAAGTATGGCCATTAAGGAGGCTCACTCCTGATGTTGTTTATATCAAAGCTTTCTTGAAACATATCTAAATGGATTGAGCACTGCAGACTTAATGAAATGGTAAAAAGAAATATGTAGGACCATGTGCTTTTTACGGAGACAGACAACATTAAAAATTTGGCGGGAAATGGATTTCTCTGGATTTTCCTTAATTCAACATTAGGACTATTTTTTTCCTAAAAGCTAGGAAGTTATATCAAGAATTTTACAAACTCTTGTCAGGTATCTTAATTTGACCTTTTGAAGACATTGATGAAATAAAAAGTGATAATTCGTGTGCAGAATTCTTTGAGCCTTTGAACTGGAGAAACCCAGAGGAGTTCCGAAATTTGACACAAATTCAAAAATGTAATGAGTGAGCCTCCTTAAGGCGTAAATTTTTTTCCCAAGTTGGGTTATTTTCAGAATATGTTCAAATGTTGTCGAAAATCGTTTAAGGTTGCCTATGGTATATGTACTTATTAGATATAAATTTCATATATGCCACCATTGTACGTTTTCTGACTTATTAGCAGTCGAACATGGCTGTAAATAGCCTTTTGTGTCAATTTTAGCTATTTTACAGTGTTTGAGAAAATGGTACTAATCAAAGGACACCGAGAACCAAAACCAATTTTTTGCTGCGAACGTATAAACATTTGCCCTTCCAAATGGCAAAAAGTTTTTTTTGGATCTGGAGGTCCTTAACAACGAATTTTAGCAAAAACCTACAAAAATTGTCAAAATCTGTCAAAATAGACCATATCCGACCTATGGTATTAGGATTTACCAAACTACTTTGAAAAACGTCACAGTATAGAAAACGTCACGTCATAGAGCTTAAAACGTCATGAAGTTGGTCACATGGGACGGACACGTTTGTGACGTAGGGCGGACAAACAACAACTGGTGAATCTGAATACCAGAACTCGGATATGGTCTATTGCATACAAGTGGCAAGTTCAGTGGCTGAATCTTTTATCTAAATGTAAGAAAATGTATTTGAATTGATTTTTTTCTGATATAGTGTATAAAATAGATGATTTCGGGAAGATTTAATGCATTCGCAAAATTGGTATGCTGAAGGAAATAAATTCACGGGTAAATGGCCATACCTCTTTACAAATCTCGACAATCAAATGGGAAAAAGCCTAGTATTCATTCAAGTCAGATGACTGCGGTATATTTATCAGTTCAATGACTGCCAATATATTGTTGTTTTTCATGTTTGTTGACAGATGTGGGATGAGGCAATGCATGTGAATGTATTATTTTCTTGAAGAATAATTTGTTATTACTGCACCATAACAACACATGTTTATATGCAGCAAATGTTAAAATAAGAATTTACAGCATGTGTTGCAATATTTTCCCATGAAATATACAACTGAGTGTACTTCTATTGTGTCAGTAAAAATAATATCTACACTGTTATAAAATACAGACACGCTGCTACTGTTTTAAAACTAAGAACTGCATAAGTTTACAAAAGGAAGGGCTTCGCCATTTCTCCAGGACCCTGCATGACAGGGTTTAAACAATCCGTTAAGCCTTTCGTTGAATCTGCTTCCAAATAGAAAAAGCCTCAGAACGGTACTGGATTGTCAAATTTGAGAAAAATAACTTTTTTAAAAACTTGGGTATGAATGATCATGTATTAGGCCTCAAAAACCCTGTAGATATCTCAAATATCTTAGCAGATTCACCAGGAGTGGCAGATAAAAATTTTGAGTAATCTTGTTGCATAAGAAAAACAGATTCTTGATTCGAGTTGTCACGCATATTTACAAATGACCCAAATATTATGTTTACAATTCTAGAATTAATACAAAATTGTTTACCTTACGTATAATATTTGGACATCCAAATTTATAAATATCGAAAAGCGGTTTGTTGCTGGTTCTTCTTACTGTTCTACCAAAGGTTATATGCCGAGAAAGTACGAAAAAATCCATATATTGTACAACTATGACGTCTCGCCAAACAGAAAATACTTACTGCTTAACCTTGAAATCCGAATACACGATAGATTGGACCATAAGGAAGCTCTGCGCAAAACAACAATTGAATCCCACTTACAGTTTTCGAAAAAATTGTGAAGAAAAATACCATATATTGTACAACATTGAAAACAATGACGTCTCGGCAAACAGGAAGTGCTTAGGTGTAACCTTGAAATCTTAAAATCAAAATACACGATAGATTGGATCATAAGGAAGCTCTGTGCAAAACAACAACTAAACCCCACTTACAGTTTCAGAAAATTGTGACGAAAAATTCCATATATTGTACAACAATGAAAAACAATGACGTCTCGGCAAACAGGAAGCTCTTATAGCGTAACAATGAAATCCGAATACACAATAGATTGGACCATAAGGAAGCTCTGTGCAAAACAACAATTGAATCACACTTACAGTTTCAGAAAAAATTGTGTCGAAAAATTCAATATATTGTACAACAATGAAAAACAATGACGCCTCGGCAAACAGGAAGTGCTTACGGCGTAACCTTGAAATCCGAATAAACAATAGATTGGACCATAAGGAAGCTCTGTGCATAACAACAATTGAATCCCTCGTACAGTTTCAGAAAAAATTGTGACGAAAAATTCCATATATTGTACAACAATGAAAAACAATGACGTCTCGGCAAACAGGAAGTGCTTATGATGTAACCTTGAAATCAAAATACACGATAGATTGGATCATAAGGAAGCTCTGTGCAAAACAACAATTGAACCCCACATACAGTTTAAGAAAAAAAATGTGACGAAAAATTCCATATATTGTACAACAATGAAAAACAATGACATCTCGGCAAACAGGAAGTGCTTATGGCATAACCTTGAAATCTGAATACACAATAGATTGGACCATAAGGAAGCTCTGTGCAATACAACAATTGAATCCCAC
>MJUU01063903.1:16262-35569 GCA_002080025.1 Modiolus philippinarum | reverse complement strand
GGTTTACTAACCAAATAAATTTTCAAAGATAAATATTTTAAAACCTTGAAAAATTCCATTGTCCATATCGAGATTCGAACCAGGATCGCCTCCTTTGCTACACTTCTACCTTACCCATTACACCACGAACTCGTTGGAAACACCGTGTTTAAAATCCTTTAAAAAGAAACGTTGTGGGGCAAAATAAGGATATTTAGGGTTTGATATATGATGTGAGGTTCCTCACTGTGTTGAAGACCGTACGGTGACCCCTAGATGCTTTGTTTTGGTAGTTTTAACCTGGAGATTAGATGTTGTCTCCTTGACATTTACCCCATTTCCTTTCTTTTTCATATTAAGCAAATAGTGAAAATAAATTCAAACCTTAAGGGTTTACTAAAAATAAGAAAAAAAGAAAAAGAAAGAGAAAAAAAACACAACAACAAATAAGAACAAAACTAAAAATAAAAGAGCAGAAATACATTAAACTAAAAGTTATGTTAACCAGATCGAGTAGGTTTCATTTTAAATAGAAAATAATTGATAGGTAGATATGATAGTGCAATGAAGATTAGAAATCAACTTTTCTGTATATTTTCTGCACTTTTTCATCTGTTATCTTATTATTCGACTGTCTTAATCAGTAAATTATATGAATATGAATTGAATTTTTCTGAAAGTTTACAACTGAACAAAGTATTAAATGAAGCTAACTTTAGGGTGAGCCAATCATTTATACCATGTATAACGGGGAATTACATCTCTAGTATTTTTATTATTAATTATTATCATAAAGATTCGCATTATGTTACACCGACCGCATGCATGCGTTCCGACTGTATACGTATTTTACTAAAATACACGTACGTTCCGGACCATATGCTTATGATCCAAATAGGGGTATCGTTCGGAACAGATACAAGTGGAATGACTTTAAGCAGAACTAAGGTTTGAGAATTGAACATTTTCTTCTTTATATCCTTTTGAACGAGTATTTTTTATGTTCCAAAATACAATAAATTAAAAAAGTTTTTCATCTTGGCAGTATTTTGCATTGCACAAGATCATGTTCTTCTTTCATAATTGATGATGTTGTTATACGAAATCAATTCAGAAGTATTTCAGTTGAAGTTTCATATGTAAGAATTCTTGATATCATAGTCAACGGAAATTATGTCCTTAGCTAGCTGTCAGTAACTGCGAGCATTTGTCAGGACAGTACCTATGTGTATTGTCCTCATGTTTTATGTACTTCATTGTAAAGGTACTCGTCTTGATAGGTTGGACTTTTTTCTAGTTTGATTTTTACTGCGAGTCTTCTTGTGTATTTATTTTTTAGGCATTCACCACATATAGGGGGAAGGTTTGGATCCAACAAAAAGAGTTTAACCCCACCGCAATTTTTGCGCCTGTCCCAAGTCAGGAATATGTTAGTCATTGGCTTGTCCTTGTCTTCTTATAAAATTTTAGTTTCTTGATATTTGGGTTATTGGATGTGGTTTGTTGCCATTGATTAATTCATTTTTTCACCTTTTTGGGACCATTTAGGCCTTGCTATATGGTGCGAGGTTCCTCACTGTGTTGAAGACCGTACGGTGACCCCTAGATGCTTTGATTCGGGTCGTTTTAACCTGGATACGGGATGTTGTCTCCTCGACATTTACCCCATTTCCTTTCTTTTTCATATATAGTTATTATTATAGTATGAATATTTATTTCGTTACATTATATGCATGGAAATAATTTTCAAGATTGTAAATCGATTTTTCTTCACTTAATATGTTAGCTGGGATGTAAATAAGTTATCACACACGCACTTGGTGTGTCTGTAAAAACTCACCCCTCCGGCTTCCGACCGTCGGGGTGTTCTTATACAGACACAACGCGTCCTCGTGTGATAATTATTACAGAACAATGATGAAATTAAGGTAAAGAAAAAAATAAATAAAATAAAAATATAATAACAAAAACAAATTGACACTTAGGTATGTGTTATAAAACCTTTTAGATGTTACAGTATAAAAACACGAAACAAGTGTAAGTTAAGCAAACACTTCTTTAAGAATAGAACTTTATTTCATTACCATCAGTTTTATAAGTATAAAATAAGTAATAAAAAATACCCTGTGCCTAATAAACCACTTTGGTTACCAGAAGTCTACTGGATTTTACCTTAGCACCTGATCTCACCACGTGGATCTCACCCATGGTTTTTTATTGAGTCCGTTTTGTTCATCTTTGTGTGTGTGTGTGTGTCTTCATTTTTTTCTTTTTTTGTGCCGTACTCATGTTGTGTCTCTGGTTCTTTGTTGTTTCGGATGTTGTCATTGTCCTTGGATTATTCGTTTTGGATTGACGTGTCGGTTCTCACTTACTTGACATGTTCAACAGGGACTTTTGAGTCGTCCTCGAACCGGATAAAAGTTCTGATACTATACGAAAAAAAATAATATAGAGAGGAAATCACTAATTAATGAACACTGTTGAGCTAAAGTTCGGTTTATATTGAATCTGTTGTAGCGCCTTCGATAATTGTTTTGTTCAATTAATGTAAAATTTAGTTAAAGAGTTGTCATGTAGGAACAATTATAAGTTATACTTCAATTCATAAGTATTTTGTTTTCATGTGGTATGTATATATATCTCAATAGGTAATGAATCCAGTCACTCGTGTCACTGGTATTTGAGGTGATCGTTTCCGCATCCAATTTCAAGAGAGTTCCTTTCGAAAAAAAATCCCGTACTCGGCGGTTGTCTAATAAAAATCGGTTGATTCTTACTCTGCCGGTGCATCTGATATCACCAATAGTTTTATTGAATCCGTATTTTTGTGTCTTCATTTTTTTATCGGCAATATGTACGTTTTTCTCTTTTATCTTACTGACTGATATGGTCAGTATCTCCGTACTGACCTGATACAAGAAAATATCAGGCAATATGAATATCATGTCATATACAATTATGGCACTTCCACGAGATCAATATGGGGTTTAACGGACCATAAAGTAATATTGAACGAGGGTTTACCCCGAGTTCAATATTATCTTTTGCGCTCCGTTAAACCCCATATTGATCAAGTATAGAAGTGCCATAATTGTTTTATTATATTTGATTGACATGGCTTAAGTCATTGGTGACAAACATCGGGGGCGTGGTTTATCTATTGTGGGTGTAAAAGGGGTGTGGCCTGGAAACGTCAATCAAAGCAAGTGTGCAATATGATGATTTATCATGATCAACTGTGCAATATGATGTTTTATTGAGTAGGTGTGTTTCTTTACTTTATACATAGAAATAAAAGTACAAATATAATAATGACTCTTATGACGTTGCCGATAAAATCAATAATGATAGTTTTGAAGGTCTCGACAGAAAATATCACTACTGTTACAGCTCGACCTATCGGACTCGCCGCAATACGGTGATATTTTCTGTCCTACCATTATTCTATACATACGACATACTCATGTCTTACTCTTGGTGTTTCCAATGTTCCTTTTGTCCTTGGATTATTCGTTGATAGATTGACGGCTCGGTTCTCACTATTGTAAACGGCCATAAAAGAAGTTTACCTGAGGTTGAAATTTACATCAGATTTAACTTAGCAGTTCATTTTGACAATTACTCGGCTGTTCATAAATTAAAAAAGAAAATGCAGCAAATACAGTGGAGTTGCATGATAAACTTGGAACTTTGACACAAGTTATCATCAATATTATACAATTATGGCACTTCCACGAGATCAATATGGGGTTTAACGGAGCAATAAAGTAATATTGAACGAGGGTTTACCCCGAGTTCAATATTATCTTTTGCGCTCCGTTAAACCCCATNCCGGTAGAGGAAAAACAAACTTTACTGGCAAAGAGAAAGATCTGTTGTCATCTGGGAAACAGATATCTCATAGCGGTCCACAAGATCGTGATGTCGACCGTAAAACTTCTGTAGTGATGACCTCGGTTGATTCGTACTCTGCCGGTGCATCTGATATCACCAATAGTTTAATTGGATCCGTATTTTTGTGTCTTCATTTTTTATCGGCAATATGTACGTTTTTCTCTTTGATCTAATTGACTGATATGGTCAGTATCGCCGTACTGACCTGATACAAGAAAACATCAGGCAATATGAATATCATGTCATGACTCTTATGACGTTGCCGATAAAATCAATAATGATAGTTTTGAAGGTCTGACAGAAAATATCACTACTGTTACAGCTCGACCTATCGGACTCGCTGCAATACGGTGATATTTTCTGTCCTACCATTATTCTATACATACGACATACTCCAATGTTCCTTTTGTCCTTGGATTATTCGTTGATAGATTGACGGCTCGGTTCTCACTATTGTAAACGGCCGTAAAAGAAGTTTACCTGAGGTTGAAATTTACATCAGATTTAACTTAGCAGCTCATTCTGACAATTACTCGGCTGTTCATAAATTAAAAAAGAATATGCAGCAAATACAGTGGAGTTGCATGATAAACTTGGAACTTTGACACAAGTTATCATCAATATTTGATCTTGTGGACTAAAATCAGGAACACTTTTCTGGAAGCCTATACATGTAGCCTCATCAAGGTTAATTGTGTTAAGGCAGATACTAGACTACTGAGCTGCGCAATTCAATCGTGCAGTTGAAAAATAAAATATTCTGATACTGTGGCTGTTTTACCTTTGGATATCATAATTGACCGACAGATGTGAAACGTCATATATTTACTACTATGCCGCCAGTTAGCTTCCTTTTCACGTGATAAATGGGAAAACAACCAAAACAAAACTAACAAAAAAAAAAACAAATACAAAAACAAAACAAACTTTGATGTCAGCATTATGGCAAATATTTTAAAAACAGATTTCAGGTTGGTAGGATGAGGTCTTCAATTCTAACAATTTAAAACAAAACATCATGGATCTGAACATTAGTGCCTATCTACATTGAAAATAATCTGTTCTCTTCTCAAAAATACGGATTAGAGTAGTGCATTGCTTTTTTTACCGTACTGCTTGGAGACAAAGAATAGGTAATGGTCGAATTCTGCATGTGATTTTTTTTCATCAGATCATAATTAGGCTGGGGTTTACTATTTGTGTACATTTCTACATTTAATTTTCATTGATTTCTGTCCTGTGTTAATGGATATATAGATTACACCACAAGATCCCGTTCAATACCATATTTTATTCACTAGAGATAGTTAAATTTTAAAATTTTAATTGCGAGGCTTGCCGAGCATTTTAAAATTTTTGAATTTAGCTATCGAGAGTGGATAAAATATGGTTATAAACGGGATAAAGTGGTGTAATCTTTTTCTCTAATGATAAATGATAAACACCGACAATTGTATTCCGAATAGATTTGGCGGGAAAAAGCGCGGGGCTTTATCTAACGGGTCAAACCGGTTTAAACTTGACATATCATTAGAGAAAAACATTTCTCTAATATCGTATACAACATTTTCTGATATTTTAAATTAAACAATAAGTATAGAAATTGTCGTATGTTTAAGTTTAGAAATATTTAATGCAAAATTATGCCCTTCAACAAAGCACCTTGTATATTATTTTGTCCTTTGATAAACAACAAAAAAATTACTCCTTGTTACAATACTGTAGCTTTGATCGAATTTCATGTTCAAGAGTTACTGCCCTTGAATTCTACATAATCTGTAAAGTGTATGGTTTCAAGATGATAACTAGGGTTTGCTTTGAAGGAAAGTTTGGATATTTTGGAAAATTGTTACTATTAATAAATTATGAAATACAGGTTAACATAAATAGATACACGTGCCGAAATGTATGCTTTCTAAAGAATTTGGATTAGTTTTTACTTGTTTGTTGAGTGTTACACATATGTAGTTCAACAATCGAATATATTATGATCCGAGAACGTTATAAATCTGAAATAAACTACACAAGTTCTAATTTTCGCTATATTATCGAGGCTAATGGAAGCACAAAAAGGTTTTAATAAAAAGCACGAAATAAAAGTCAATATATCTTTATACATGTTCGTCCTTTACACAATTTTCGATCCTCGAAAATTGAAGACCGCTAAAATTAAATACCCCTCATTTCAGAATAAATGGCAAATTGCAAATTTTGACAAGCGTAAAAATTATCCGGTATACTGTATACTTCAAGTATACTCCGTCTTCGAACTTTGAATATAATTCTACAACTCAAAAATGTCATTGAATAAAGAATAAACATAAAAATCAAATTTATTCCACTCTCTTGTGGAATTAACCAAAATAATCCTACTACGGAAAAAAATCTGAACAACATTATACACTACCTATACATCAGGCATATTCTGCCCTCTAACACTAAAAAGTAATTCTAGAAGAAACATATTCTATTCATTATACTATACCTATGTATCCTAGCTGTCATACTGGAAACATATCCTGAATAATACGAAACAATTAAATGTTACTTTTCTATCTTTTCGACATTTTTCTTTCCCTAAAATATTACGCTTTGCTTACACTAAATTATCCCTTGTTCTCTTTCAGCATTTACACAAATTGCGTTTTATTGACGTCCAAATGTTTTGATTCAATTTGCACCGTAGAGACATAAGTTGTCGAAATTCGCATAGTCAGAAACTAAATTTACAGCAACTTTGATATTTTGTTTTTATAACGATTGGGCCAATGTTTCTGTTGGTGAACTGTATTTCCGCAAAGGGATTTATCATCCCAGTAGCTAGTACTTCGGTGCTGACCCGAAAACCAATTTTATTTTGAAACTTGCAATATCTAAATTTAACAAAACATTGTTTAAAACTAAGTGGTATCTCCCTCTTGCACAGCTCTGTTCTAAGCTGATTTTGTTTTCCTATTGAGATCCTATATCCAGCATTTACACATATTTCGATTTATTGATTTCCAAATGTTTTGATTCAATCTACACTGAAGAGACATTAGTTGTCGAAATGCGCATATGCAGAAACTAAATTTACAAATACTCAGTAGGTATTTTGTTATTTAAGACGACCCGGAAAAAGCTTTAATGCTTATGGAAGTCTATGTTTTAGCTTCCAAAAATTAAAAAACTCATTGCATGATAAATTGATCCCAAAAATTCTCCATATGTGTCCCAAAAAAAGGTTTATTATGCTATAGACCAGTTTCCCATTTCTTTTTATGAATGAATTGCTCCGATTGACCTGGGGTTAATCGGAGTAAATTGCGTCACATAACATTGTGACGTCAAAATATCTATATTGTGACGTCAAAATTTTTCGGGAAAATGCACCAATTGGAAACTCGTCTATTCTTTTATTGGTTTATCGTATACTAATGCTAAAATATCTACAACTGTGGCAACATTCTTACTTTGAAAAGGTGTTGTATATACTGGTTGTCAAGTTTTCCGGCAGCGTTACTTTGAAAAATACTTATCGTCTTATTTCTTTAAAACACCGTCTTCCCCAAATGTTCGTCAAATTTCCCAGCACTATCAGTTTACACCAATGCTGCATGCACTGATCGTCAAATTTTTCGACATCATTGTTTTAAATTGATCACCCAAAACATCGGCAATGATCGCAACATAGAAAGAGGTTAGAGTACAAAGCTTGCAAAATTGAAAAAATATGTAATGACAAATATAGTTGAGAACCTTACTTTACTGCGAGACTTTTTGTTGTGGAATTACTAAATCTAAGATACAGAAAGAGGCTTCTTAACTTCTTGACCAATTTTTCTCTTTAGTAGTCTACTTGTATTATTTAATATAGGGAAATGCTGACATTTACTTTAGATCATATTGGGCATTTGTTCTCTATCAGTTTTTTAACATATTTGATTTTATGGTCTTCCAAACGTTTAGATTTTATCTGCACTGAAGAGACATAGTTGTCAAAATGCGCATAAGTTGTCGAAATGCGCATATGCAGAATTTAAATTTACAGTAACTTCGGTATTTAGTTATTTGTTACAACTGGGTCGATGCCACTGCTGGTGGACTGTTAGTCCCCGAGGGTACTCACCAGCCCAGTAGTCAGTACTTCGGTGCTGACCCGAAAGCCGATTGTATTTAGAACCCTGCAATATCTAAAATTTTGTAAATTTTGTTGAAAACTAAGGAGTGTCTCCCTCATGAAAAGCTCTGTCCTTAGCTGATTTTGGCTTTACTTTTAGATCATATTGGGCATTTGTTCTCTATCAGTTTTTTTAACATATTTGATTTTATGGTCTTCCAAACGTTTAGATTTTATCTGCACTGAAGAGACATAAGTTGTCGAAATGCGCATATGCAGAATTTGAATTTACGGTAACTTCGGTATTTAGTTATTTGCTAGTGCCGGTACCAAGTCCGGCTGTCAGGAATTTCTATCGCCGTTTACATTTGTCTTCCGTTTGTGTTTTGTCTGCAGTTCGCTCGTGGTTGTGGCCTTTGACCGTAATTTTCAGAGATATATTGTGGATCTTTCTAGGTACCTTCCTCATTTAATCTATATAACCTTAGTTCAATTTCTTGATAATTGAAAATTCTTATATGTTTAAAAACTTAGATAATTATCTTACGACTTGAAAATAATGTAACAAACGCATTTGTTTCAATGTTATATAACAGATCAAGATTATAATTCAGTATAGAATAATTGATTAAATGTACAAAAATTCCAAAACAATAATAATAAGGGTAGAGGATGTAAATGATTGGCTGAATAATATAAATGTGACATCATTTAAGAGATATATCAGAACACGATTATTCATTTTAACAATAATTATTTATCATTCAACGAGAACATTATTATTTTTCTCCTGCTGATGTATAAAATTTAAATCTCATCGAAAATGACGGAATATCTTAATTCTACGAACAATGTGACAATTAACCAGACATGCAATGTTGATAGTTCTGATCCAGACTGTATTATTCCGTATGAAATTCCTCCGTTAAAACTTGTATGGAAAATTCTTATACCTTTATATTGTCTGATATTTGTTTTATCCGTTGTAGGAAATTTTCTGGTAATTTTAACATTGGTACAGAACAAACGTATGAGAACAGTTACCAACGTGTTCCTGCTGAATTTGGCCATCAGCGACTTATTTCTAGCCATACTATGTATGCCTTTTAACACGATTCCATTGATATTATTAAACTTCATCTTTGGAGAGGTGATATGTTTTGCTGTCCGATACTTACAATGTGAGTAGTTTTTAAAATACTTACTGTAAATTTAATTTATGCATATGGCCATTTCGATAACTTACGTCTCTTAAGTACAGATAAAATCTAAACATTTGGAAGACCATAATTCAAAGATGTTACAAAATACTGATAGAGAGCAAATAATCAACAAGAATTAAATGAAAAGCCAAAATCAGCAATGGACAGAGCTTTGCAAAAGGGAAATCCTCCTTTTTTCTACAAAATTTTACAAAAATTTTGATATTGTAAGTTTCCAAATAAAATCGGCTTTCGTGTCAGCACGACGGTACTGAATATACCCTAAGGACCTACGGTGCACACGCAGAGGCATCGACTCAATGGTAACAAATGACTAAATACCGAACTTAATGTAAATTTAGATTCTGCATACGGCTATTTCGACAACTTATGTGTCTTCAGTGAAGATAAAATCTTATCATTTGGAAGGCCATCAACTAAAAGATGTTACAAAATACATATAGATTACAAATTAAGCTTTCTGTAAAGTTTGATTAAGAAATGTAAAATTTAGTGTAGTTTTTTCAGAAAATACCATAAAAGTCAGGTCGTTTTTAAAAAAGAGTTTAAGAAGTAGCTTTGTGGCTATTAATAATAGTGAACGTCTGTTATGTACATTCAGAAACATTTGCCTGAAGTTATAACTAGCCTGCCATTATCAATTTTTTTAAAGAGTTTTTTACTCTTTGATAGTCACAAAGAATAACTATAGTAGCAGTTAAGAATTAGTCAACATTTTAACTATTGGGTTTTTTTGTGTTTGGGGTAGGGGGTTGCTCTAAAAATATAGAAAAAAAGAGAAACATTTCATTATACTTTGACAACCAACTCTTATAAAAAAAACTACTGGCAACAAATTAAGCTATGTATCAATATATTTAGTATTGTGGTCGCCAATATCTACATTCCAAATTTCTTCCAAAACAAAGAAATAGATTGAATTAAGTTCATTTTGACAAAACTTGATAATACAGACGTTGCAATGGATTCATCTAGAAAAAAATAGTGGTTTGGACATCGTTGTTTGTAAATAACGAAATATCAAAGTTACTGTTTTTTAGTTTCCGCATATGCATATTTACGACAACTTATGGTTTCTTCAGTTGAAATTAGATCAAAATAATTTGAAATGTGTGTACCGAAATGATGTTTAAAATCTGATCGCAAATAAATTTCGAATATGATCGAAATCAGCCAAAGAGGGAGCTATGCCAGAGCGAGAAACTTCTTAGTTTTGAACAAAATTTTGTAAAATACAGATATTGCAAGTTGACAAATAAAACAAGTTTTTGGGCAAGCACAGATATGTAAATACCCTTGGGCACTAAATCAACAAACCGATGTATCGGCCCAGTGGTAATAAATAACAAAATACCGAAGTTACTATTACCTTTATATCTGCAAATGGGCATTTCGATAACTCATGTCTGTTCAGTGCAGATTAAATCAAAACATGTTGATATCCATATACCGAAATATATGTAAAATTCACAATGAAGGGATATGAAGTAAATGCAAATGAGACAAAGTCTCCACAAAAACATTTCAAAACCAAGCCATGGAACAACGATCCTATTGTTCTTCTTTATCTCGAAGCCACCCTGAGTCCTTCAACAATGAGTTTTACTCATACCTTATAGTAACTTCAAGACGCCCCCCTAGCAGCGGTTTGCGTGGAATTTTGTTAGATGTCGAGCAACGCTACATCCAGGTTTTTTTTAAATTATGTAAAAGCTGATAAATATATGTAAAAGCTGATAAAAGTTAAAAATGGCTAAAAAACAATAGTCACATGCCACAATATACCACAGAACTGCACATGAAAAATCAACAATAAAGAACAAAGGACAAACGTAAACAACGATAGGAACCCGGGACAACCGGGCTTGGTACCGGCACTAGCAAAAGCCTGCGGTTGGGTTAAACCGGTTTATGGGTACCAAATTAAAACCTCCCCTTTCTCTGTCCCGTTTTAAAGTATAGATCAATTGACATTGCATTTGTATAACGTTTTAAGCATGTCGAATATAACAATACATTTGACTATTATTTGTGTTTTACTATTTGTTACGATTAAAACAGAACAAGATCCTGATCGCATTGCTTACTGTTCTGCCACATCTAACACTTGTGGGGCATTGCAAATCAATAAAAAAGTAAGTGACGACCGAACCGTCAACATAAAAACGAATAATCAAGGGACAACGGCAACATCACATTTTTTTTTCAATAACAGAATTTGTAACTATATATTATTACCTATAGGGTGCATTACTTTCTGAGATCAACATTTAGCCGTTTTAGTTATTTGACTTATTCTTAGCTACAAAAATTTTTTAGGACAGAAGTTTCTTACTCGACAGGTGAAACATACAATAAAAGCGTTGTTCCATTGTTTTGTTTTTGTTTTTGTAAAGACTTTGACTTATATGAATTTACTCCATATCTTTTCATTGATCATGTTTACGACATGTTATAAGCTGTATTCATGATCAACTACACATCGTTAAAAAACATTTAGTTTTTTTCATTTGCTGAATGAAAAAATTACAGGAATTGATATATTATGATATTTTTACACCTTTGTTTTGTATCATCAAAGATTTTCTTTGAAACTGTATGCTTGTCAGTGATTATATCATTCTTAATTAAAAAAAAATAAAATTGGCGAAGTAAACAAAGAAAGGATATAAAGTTAATGCACATGAATATGAATCAAAGCATCTATACAAATACATTGTAAATTCTACAAATACATTCTAAATCCATGCAATGAATAAACGCTGAGGCCTTCAAAACTGAGCATGGCTCATATCTCATAGTAAGCTTAAGCCGGCCCCTAGCACTTCTTCGGTCGGAATTCATTGTTACATGTCGAACAATGCTATATTCATGCTTCTGTACGTGCATGAATGCGGAATCGTCAACAAACATAAAATAAATATTAAACTTGCAAAGCAAAATCTTAGACCTGTTGATGCCAATTTTGAGAATTGATATCACATGCATGACTGTAAATGATTGTAGTTTTTTTTCAATGGAATAACGATATTGTTCACATCATAATAACGGTTGCTTTTGCAGCATGACCTTATATAAATAAAAGACGGAATTTTTTATTTAGTACTGGCAAGAATTATCATTGCTCCTATACTTTGAATTAAGCCAAAATCGCTATACTATAGAAAATTTTATAATACTTCAATTGTAAATTACAAAAAAGAATTCTTTTTATGTACAAATAACACAATACCGAAGTTACTGTTAATTTAGGTTCTGTATATGCACATTTTGACAACTTATGTCTCTTCAGTGCAGATAAAATCAAAACATTTGGAAGCCCATAATCCGAAGTACAGAGAACAAATCACCAAAAGGATCTTAATAGAAAAGCCAAAATTCAACTAAGGACAGAGCAATGCATGTGGGAGATACTCCTTAGTTTTAAACACAATTTTGTAAAATTTAGACATTACAAGTTTTAAAATAAAATCGGTTTTCGGGTCAGCACTGAAGTACTGACAACTGGGTAGGTGAATACCCTCGGGGACTAACAGTCCACCAGCAGAGGCATCGACACAGTGGTAACAAATAACAAAATACCAAAATTAAATCAAGTTCTTGATACAAAATTAATTTTAAGCAAAACGGAATCAGGACTTTATAGTATGTTATATGGAAATAAGTTCTAAGAAATAAATACATATTAATATGTTTTAAATGAATTAAATTGTTGGAAGCCAATGTTTCTGATAGGTGGTAGTTTCTGTTTGGAACTTATCTTTACAAAATATATCTATAAAAAGTACGACTGAGTTTTCTTGCGTGTAATTTGGTGTTAATTATGAATTGCAATTCATAGAAAAGCATGACATAATCAAATTACTCTATGAGTTTACTTGAATGCCCGTGAAATGAACAAAGTGAAGAAGAGTTGTCAGTATCAAATCTATTCTGATTGATAAAACCATGCATATATGTAAAAACGTTTTAAAGGGGCCATAACTTATCAATCGTGTGATCAAAAACGGTTTCTACATGTGTTTTAATATATACGCTGTTTGACAGAAATCATTATTGTAGCAAATTTTGTTCTTTACATCGTTGCCGTATAAGGACTTAACAATCAATGAAATATGTAAAAACACTACAGTATGCTCAATTGAGTTTTGAAATCTTGGTTTTTCAGTTGTGATCTGTCTGTTAATTATTGCTAAAAACAAACTTGCACACCTTAGATATACGTAATGACAAATACAGTTTGAGAATCTACATTCCAAGGAAGACTTTTTGTTATGGAATTACTAAAAATTTTATACTAAAAGTCCATTTAAGAAACTAAAATACAGAAAAGAGGCTTATTACATTGTTCTTGAACATTTTGTTTCCGTCAGTAGTCTTTTATACTTTTTTAGAATAGGGAAACGATATAGGGAAAGGGGGTTTAGGTACTTAAGAAGCTTACCCTACCGCTTACATTCGCTAGTGCTCGTACCAAGTCCGGCTGTCAGGAACTCCTAACTTTGTTTACGTTGTTAGTGTTTTACTGCAGTTCGTTGTTGGATTGTAGCTTGTGACTGTAATATTCAGTGATTGTAAATGTTTTCTGGTACCCTTCTTGTTTAATTTACATAATGTTTATTTAATATCTTGATAATTGAAAAGTCTAATATGCTGGAGAAACTTACAAAATTACCTTTCGACTTGAAAACAAACGATACACATGTTACGATAGTATTAGTTTCTATGTTGGATAACAGATCAAGATTATAATTAGGTATAAGATAATTGATTAAATATACAATAATCCCAACACTATAATCATAAGGGTGGAGGATGTAAATGATTGGCTGAATAATATCAATAAGACATTACTGCAGGGATATATCAGACCACAATCATTTATTTTATCAATAATTATTTATCATTCATTGAGAACAGTAGTATTCTTCATCTGATGTATAAACTTTAATAAAATCGCATCAAAAATGACGGAATATTTGAATTCGTCGAACAATGCGACAGTTAACAAGACATGCAATGTTGGCAGTTTTGATCTAGACTGCATTACACCGTATGAAATTCCTTCGTTAAAACTTGAATGGAAGATTCTTATACCTTTATATTGTCTGATATTTGTTTTATCCGTTGTTGGGAATTTTCTGGTCATTTTAACCTTGGTACAGAATAAACTAATGAGAACAGTTACCAACGTGTTCCTGCTCAATTTGGCCATCAGCGACTTATTTCTAGCCATATTATGTATGCCGTTCAACACGATTCCATTGATATTATCAAACTTCATTTTTGGAGAGGTGATATGCTTTTCTGTTAGGTACTTACAAGGTAAGTAGTTTTCTATTTTTAAAGCTTTCTGGAAGACTTTATCGTGGAATAGAACATTTATTGTACTTTTATAGGAATAATTTATTAAAAATCATGTCGCTTTTATGACAGAGTTTGAGAAGTAGATTTATTTAAAATTATATCTGAGAATATTTCTGGGGGTTTTTGCGGGTGAGACAACTTCAAGAATACCATAAAACCTATATAAGGGGTTCAAATAAACTTGTCTGCTGTTGTTAGCAACTTTATGACATAAGGATCATCATGCAATGATGTTTTAATAAACAAATAAGAAATAATTGCTCTATCAAAATTTCAAATTCGATGCTCTCATGGGGGAAAACCTCCATAAATATAGGGATAGTTGTCAATAATACTCAACTTACGTCATGTACATTCAGCAAATCTGCCAATCTGATATTGCCGATTTTTTTTTTCTCTAGAAATAATAGGCATATATATTTAGAAAGTCACCCAGAAAGACTACAACAGTACCTAAAATTAATTAAATCTTTTGACTAGTATGACTTATAAGAGTAAGTGTTTTTTTAGGCTGGGTGTGCTCTAAATGTAAACGGTTATCTCAGAAACTACTCGCAACAAACTAAGTTGTGCATTAATCAGAATATAGTTAGTTTAGTGGTAGCCAATGTTTACATTTCAAATATTCTTACGAAATGAAGAAAAGTATTGAATTTGACTTTAAAAAAAAACTTGAATATACAGACCCTGCAATTGATTATATAGAAATGGTGTTTTGAACATTATTCAGTGTACAATTGAACAAAAAAGGTAACAGAAAACACGAAAAAAGACGAAAAACATAGTCACAAGCATGCCACAATCTACCAAGGAATTGCACAAAAAACCCTTATTAAAAAAAAACAACAACAAAAAAAAACAAACAAACAAACGTAAACAACGATAGGATCTCGAGACAGCCGGATTTGGTATCGGAACTAGCAAAACCTAGCGGTAGGTTTAAACCGGCTCATAGGTACCAAAACTTCCCCTTTCTTAGTCCCGTTTCCCTATAGTATAATTAAAATACCAATAAAACCCATAAATGATAGACTACTAACTCCATGACCACATTCTTGAGAAGAAAATGACAAAGAGTAATTTTGAAAAAAGAATCAAGGAGTGCTCGCCGCTAAACTGTCGGCTAGCTCAAGGAGCCTAGTCTGCTGTTAAAATACTAGAAAATTGAAACTCAAAACTCCCAGATGGGTTTGGTAAGGAATCATCATGTATTTCAGTTAACATCGACAGTATCAGTGAGAAATGGAATAAAAAGATAATATGAAATAACTACAATGGCTGAAAAAACATAGTCACATGCCATAATGTNATCAAACTCAAAACTCATAGATGGGTTTGGTAAAGAATCATGAATTTCAGTAGACATCGGCAGTATCAGTGAGAGGCCAATAAGCGAGTAAAATGCTCAGGAAATTTGATCCCAAAGCCAATATAATGGACGCATGCAGAATACCCTGTCCATATCCCCTATTGCGAATGACAATTACGTCCTATTTTTTCTGGATTAAATAGTTTCTGGAATTTTTAACATTTCCGTAATATCGAGGATGAGAATTGCCCTTGGTAATAATTAGCTTGCAAGATACAGTATATTTTGATATCAAATGTTCATATCTTCTATGAAATTTTTTTAAATGTGTTTAACAATTTATGAAATCTGTAACCTTGTTGAAGAAGTGATAGTAAGGTTACGTTCATTAAAGTCGTCAAGAGTAGAACAAACGAATCGTACCAGTTGAGAAATATAAACTCCGTAGAATGGGGCTAGAGGAACGTTGCTGTCAAGAAAAGGGAATAATATAGTTCATATCATAACCAGGGTTGCTTTTTCAAAATTAACTAATATCAAAATACGACTGTAGTTTTTTTCATTACTGGTAAAAATCAGTATTGTTTTTACACTATGAACTTTGACAAAGGGTATTCACCAACTCAGTAGTCATTACTTCGGTGCTGACCCGAAAACCGATTAGTTTGAAACTTGCAATATCTAGATTTTGCAAAATTGTGTTTAAAACCAAGGAGTATCTCCCTCAGGCATAGCTCTGTCTTTGATAGCATCACAGTATGCTTGATGCACTTCTTAGACTGCACACTAATCTTAGTTACTTTATAAGTCATTTATATGTCACGTTCATTTACTAAGATTTTTAATTTTGGTTTTTCACTATTTCACGTTTAATTGGCTTCAATATTAGCTATAGTTTACTACACATTTCGATAGAAATACGTAACAATATTTATCGTCGCTGTGAACATGGTAAAAGCCTGATTTAAAGGTAACAAAACAGTTGTTATCAAACCAATACATTAAGCAGATGTGATTTATATATTAGCAACTTATTTAATATAGATATGAATAAAAATGATGTAAACAGTTTGTTACAATGCTTATTAATTATATAATGACTAATATTATGGTATTTTTACTGTGCCTCGGTATATAGTATATTAAAGGAAAGAAATGTAATAAATAAATGCCCGACTATATATTAGCAACAATAAATAACAAAGTACCGTAGTTACTATGAATTTTGTTTCTGCATATGCGGATTTCGACAACTTATGTCTCTTCAGTGCAGATAAAATCAAAACATTTGAAAGTCTAAAAATAAAAAGTGTAAGTCCAGCACATATATAACAAGAGAAATAGGAAATAAAACAATTAACATGTACAAATAATTATTGAACCAAACAAGCCCAATGCATTGGTCTCTTAATAAATAATTTAAACACTTGTGTCATTTTATCATTATGCTTTTGATTACATAAGTTACAAGTTAAATTATATAGGGTTTTTATAATTATCTAACATCAAGTATAATTTGTCAAACTTATTAAAAATTTTATTAAATTATGTCTGTTAATTATATGAAAAAGGTAAAGTGTGCCTTATTAGGTTACAATAAATGCCCTCGGAAAGCATCTAGCTTTTGAACACAACATTTCATTCAGAATAATAAAATGAAGTATTAAAACATAAAACTGAATAATGTATAGTCAGTTGAAATATTATAATTAATTTTTCATGATTCTACCCCTCACCATCATATGTGATATTTTAATGCAGAGGGTGGGGATTTGAAAAAAAAATCGTTTTTTGAATATCACCTCTTTTGAGCCTTTTATTAAACGCAGAAAAGCCATGGGAACCCCTATTTTTTATTTTAATCTAACCGCCGTGCGCGGTCCCGGCTTATGAATAGGCCCGCAGCATCCTCTGAGCTTTGAGTATGAGTCTTTCAAACAGAGGACCCCGGGGGAACCCGGGATATAGAAATAGGACCTAGTATCTCCGGCTTGCGGGGTGTGACCCCTCCTAAACGGAGGCTGACCCCGAGGGTCCCGGGATATAGAAATATGACCCATTCCGTGGTTGTGCGGGATTAGTAAATACACAACCCATCTTTCGGATGGGGTGTAAACTCAGGTCCACGTGTTGGAAGAAATGCCACGCTTCCTGCACGTTAAAGAACCCTTGTAGCAAGCTCTTTTTGGGGTGGTCCGTAGGCGATCGGCTACAAGGCTAAATTTTCCGCCCTTGACGATTTCACCCTACTTTTCCAGTGGCAGTCAGAATTTTCCGTCCCATGGCCCTTTCCATACCCCAAAGTGATTATTTATTAACAAACTTGTTCTCGTCTTGATATAGCTGAAATATTGCTGAGTAGACGTTAAACAATATTCAATCAATCAATCAATTTTAATCTAATAAAGGTCTTCATATGTAGCTTTAATTTTCAGGACAACCGAGCATAAAATTAGCCTACACCTATTTTTGGATTTTTTTTGAAAAGGGGAACTCCAGTACGGAAATAACATAATAAAGTATTTAGTTTATTGTAACCAGAAGGGTATTCACCAATCATTTGTTAAAACAACGGAAGTAGAATACCAATTGAACAAGATATATGATCATTACAAAATGCAAAGTCTACAGACATGGCAAAGACATCGCAAAAATGTTTAAAATACAAAAAAAAATTAAATCCGAATAATCAGTATTAAATATAACTAAGGACAAATCTACAATGGAGAGAGTTAAACCTTAGGTTTAAGAATTTACATAAATTTAGATAAAAGTAATTGAACAAATGTACACATGAGATATAATCTCATGTACAAGTACACCATATCTTAGAAAAATAAAGAGCATACATCTCTAACACGGGGAATTGTTTTACCAACTACACAAATCCTTTTCTCCCGTTTTAGTGGTATGATCTGTTGTGCATGTCCCAACTGTTTACTTACATTTATTTTCAAAGGCAAGACAGCTTCGAAGTGTTTTTCATAAAATATTTATATCAGTGTTCGTGTTAAGGCTGATTTCTGTCGAGATTATAGGATAAACATCATACTCCAGATATACGTATATCTTTTATAAATCACTTAACGAACAAAAGCACCGTGTTTGATACAATCTAGACTATTTCAAGGGTACAAAATGCTGAAAAAGTTCTATTATTATTAAATCTTACTAGATAATTCATGTTCTACTGTTTCACATGTATAAAACACTTTTACCACATCATTATCGACAATCCTGAATACATTAATTTTGATTGGAGGGGGAGGGGGTTATAACAATATAACCGAATATAATTTGCTAAATTTGTCAACCGAAATGGTCCTGTCTTCAAAAGAATGATCGGTTTTATGGTACGCCAAACATCCCGTTCCATTCTTCTTCCAATATAGAGTTGACTCATTACTGAGCGTTATACCCGTTGCAGTAGTAT
>MJUU01063903.1:0-15096 GCA_002080025.1 Modiolus philippinarum | reverse complement strand
TCCGCCTTTGACAGAAGGCAAAATCTAAGTTAATTCCATATATAGTTCAATCAGTAGTTGAAAATGATGAGTATCTAACGATGTATCTTTCATTGTATGGATTCTTGTGTAATTAAGGAAAAGAATCTTCATATATTTTCTTTTAGTTTTGTTTATTTATTTGTTATAGTTGTAGTATTTTTTTTTATTTCCGTGCATTGTGGCTTTCTCACGTCCTTGTTTTGTCTTTGCTTTACTCTGTTGGCGTTTTTGCCATGTCATTGGACTTCGATGTTTCATCACTTCCCTCGTTCCTTCGGTATTCTACTGCCGTTGTTTTTTACTTGAAATACGGTATGCCCATGAAATGTTTATTTTAAATGTGTAAGTATTGCAAAATGTTTTAATACAATAACTTACAATAAAAAAAAACTTGATTAATGTCAATTGCTTAATTCTGAATTCCACATTCTATAAAGATCTTCATCAATATTAGGTTTCGCAGTTTAAGCATGTTGTAAAGGTAATAAATCCTTTCGTAAAATAAATACACACGATGAGACTAATTATTATCAAACCAATTTGATTGATATGAAAATGCAAAAATACCCAAGTTGTATAATAGACAGTAAATTTCATTAAGCTGTACACGTGTTTCAAGGAAGAACTTCTCATCAGCAGCATTATGAAAAGCCATAATCAAAAAGTGGTGAAAAAGACGTACTCATTAACGAAAATATCAAAATAGCAGGCCATATATGGACATCAACATCATACATATTATATTACAACAGACAAATGAGGAAAAATAAGTATAAAAGCAAACCAACCCGACTGGTCTATAAATGAAGAAATAATAAAAACATTTTATAAATCAACAGCAGTTGTTCTGAAGGTATCAAAAACATAGAACCATAGATTGTTCAAACCTGTTCGCGAATCAGCCAAATTACCTGATAACCAGACATTTCTCAAAATTCAAATAAAGGCTTAAATGCAACACTCTACACAGCAAAACAGTGACACCCAACTTTGCACCTTACTTCAAAGATTTACCTATTCCTACACTTAACCAATTGCAACTATAATTTTCAATTAGAAACGGATATTGCGTGATTTCACAATTGACGACTTCAAAGCCAAACCTCCTGATTGCACTTGCTCCTCTTCCCCTTCAATTACATCCCGGCTGGACACCTGATAACCGGTGCCCTGGATATCGCTAACAATATCAAACTACAAGCTGTAATTTCAAAAGGTCCCAAATTCCATGAACCCCTGCATATCAAATAGAAGTACAACTTCAAGATTTTGTTAGATGCAGTCGAGAACTGTGCAAAGAAAGCTAGAGAAGATGTGTCGAGACACTGTCCGTTCGGATAATTTCCATTAAGGCGTTTATTAAGAATCGTATCCGGCGTTCGAAAACAGAAAAAAAATCCAGAAATCCCAGAATAATTGAAATTCCCCTTGTTTGAAAAAAAACTCCACGAAAATTACGTCATAGTCCCTGCAGACAAAGCTTCTTGCAACATACTGTTCGTGTGTTAGAAACACTATCTTGAATTTCTGGTTAGAGATAGGAATTGATAGTTTATCAGGAAACCCTTCTAATTCTTCCACTACACTACAAACAAGGGGTTATGATGCTTCCACTACACTACAAACAAGGGGTTATCAAAAATCACACTTCTGTTTTATTATCCTGTGCGTCAAAGTGGATGATATATCTAGTCTCTAACATTGTTTCTTGTTCATTACGTATATTTCTCACATCGAGATAGTTAAATTTTCACATTTTAAAGTTCGAGGTTTATCCGAGAACTTTAAAATGTGAAAATTTAACTATCGAGATGTGAGAAATTATCGTAATAAACCGGAAAACAATGTTAGAGATTTTTTCTCTAATTCCTACTCAATTTATTTGACGTAAAGCGATCTCCGTAGTCTCCAGTCTCAAGTATGCCGCCATTTTGTTGTTATCATCGTTGCTATGTGTATCATTGCGCCTTTGATTGAAAGGGGTGTTAGGTGTAATATTTTTGATAAAAAATGTCATATTATCAATAAATTGAGTTATCTTAGTCATAAAATGTAAAAATCAATTCGCTAGCCAATGATGCAGATGTTAATTTCATCAACATCCGGTTGTACTATTTCTTGAAACTGACACGAGACAACCAATCAGCAAGTGAAATCAAAACATGTTGATTATTAAGTTCATCTAACATCATTTGGGAAGTATTTATTTTGAACCAAGAATTAGAGAAAAACAATTAGCTCCCTTACAACTACTGGGTCCTTTAACTTCGTAAGAATCAATACAAACAGATTCATTGCGGGGTCGCTTAGCATCTTTCTGGGCTCCTTTATCGACTGAAAGCAGAGATGACTCGAAAAGTTACTGTGTTTACTTTCATCTCTCCAGAAATGCTAAGGTCGTCACCGAAGATAAGACGTGTCTGTGTCCCAAATGAAGACTGACATTTTCAGCAAGGTATCAAGTCGTCATTGATTTTACATAACCGGTTTTGACCCACCCCTTGATTGACTGACTGATAATGTGATGGATGCCACTAGCTGTGCAGGACATGCCTATCCATTCAAAGCACCTGACTCCCGGTTTTTATGGGAGTTTACACTGTCAGTGCTTTTGTTTTTTGTGTTGTCTTGTATACCATATTGGAAATACTTGGTTTTGTCTCCGTTGGTGATGTTTATTCTACCGATTTATCCTTGTAAATTGCTGAATACGATAGGGATTTACAAATGCTTTAAACAAAATTCATTGTTTCTGTATTAGGGAAGAGAATAGCACGTACCATGGATTTTTAACCGGTTTTGTGTGAGGGTTAGAACATGACTTTAACCAATCAGCCATCAAATAGATGTCCGAAAACATTATATGCATCACTGATAAGGTGACGGGTGTCGCTAGCGGAGCAGGACATGCTAACTCTTCTGGGGCACCTGGTGTCACTCCCGGTTTTCATGGGAGTTAATGGTATGAGTGCCCTAGTTCTGATTGTCGTGTTTTTCTCTCGTTTTTTTAATTTCCGTGCCTTATGGCTATCTCAAGTCTTAGTTTTGTCTTTTTTCTGTGTTGCCGTTTTTGCCATGTCTATGGACATTAATTTTTGTAATTATCACATCCTTTGTTCCTTCGTTATTCTACTGCCCTTGTTTTTTTATCATCATAGTCTTTAGTATATCCGTAACAAATTATATTACAATCACGAATCAAATGTATCAGTCTAGAATCCGAGAAAAAATGATGTATTAGGTTATAAATCTACATTATTCCCCAAAATAATTTTGAAGGAAAAGTATGCTACGATAACAAGAAAATTGCAGCAGAGCTGCGAGAGGGGGTTAATTTGAGACATGTGAAACTTGAAGTTCTTCAATAAAAATATAAAGCAGTGAATAAAATATTCAAATTCACACCTAGTCTGATTATTTTATAATTCATGATCCCAAAATTTACATTTCACGATTTTATGCTATCTCTGAATGCATTGCAATCTCAACAACAGATGTAGTTGTCGGCCCTTGAAGTGCATATATTTCCGGCCGAGCAGACGCTTGGTTGTTTTCATTTGTAGATTGACGATTTTCAAATTAATTTGAGCATTTTTATGTTTTAAAGCATAATGCCAATTCATTTTGAAGGTTTCAGTCAAATATTCACGTCAGTAGGCTATCAAATAGCCTTGGTCTAAGGCGAGGAAAAGGAATATCTAACTTCAAAGTAAGACATACCTTTCATAGCAGTTTCATCGTCGGTGAGTTTACTGCAGTTGTTACATGGGCATATTTTTTTTTATAAATGATTGCATGAACATTTGTCAACAATTTACCATAATCTTTATTTACGCTGTCATGACATCCGTGCTCGCCGTTTTCATTCATGTCATGCATGATACTTGAGGGGGTGCGTTTCCATAGGCTGCCTCATTACGTGCCTTCGGCACGTCAACACTTTTCATTGTTTACTATAAATCACAATGTTCGTGCCTTATCCTAGTGGCACGTCATTAAATTGACTCAGATACTTGGGAGGAAATGCGTTGCTACGGACACCCGATGTTTGCCAAATAAAGAACGCGTTGTCATGGGGATCCACACTTTCTCCGTTATTTATTCTTTATTTATGTTGGTAGTGATCGTGCCTTCGGCACGACAGTTGTATCAGTTTATTCATATTAATCGTGCCTCCGGCACGACATTTTAACTTCCATAAAGATTAATTTATACATACGAAACTGCCTGTCTCGTGTGATCACGTGTTGTCTCGTTTGATCTCGGGTTCGAAAATACAAAATACAGACTAGTTTTCTGTTTAGTGGTACGGTCGTGCCTTCGGCACGAATCATAATGATAATTGTTAATACTATTTATTTCATCATTTAATATCCTTTCTGGTATGGTCGCGCCTTCGGCGCATCATGCTATTTCAATTTCGAAACCTCGTATAAAGCTTTAGCTCCTCCCACTTCCGCTTCAAGACGAAAAGTGTTTACAAGTACCAACCATCGTTCGCTTCGCTTACGTTGTGGTTGGTAAAAAAAACCCAGATTTTATCTACAATGGTTTAAGGTCCATCTTACGGGAAACACCGATATTCTTAACACCGCCAACGACGACGTAGTAGGTGAAACCTCTGAATCAAATCAAGGAATTGGATTTTTTAACATCTGTGCATAAAAATTTAATCAAAAAGGTTCCCAAGGCTGATAAGGGCATCAACATTTTTGGTTATAACATAATCTCCCAATCCTACACACATACATCAAAATTAAATATTTATAACACGTAGGACACTAGGATCAAATATCTTAACTGTAAGGTTTGATGAGTGATCAGTTCTTACACCAAAATTGTGTATTTATTGGGAAATGTGTGATCGCGTCGTGATATATGGTCGATTTTCTGATTGATAGCATATTTGTCACATTTGGAGGTACTGTTTATAAACAGAAAGTTGGTGTATCAATGTGCACTAATCATGCTCCTCTGCTCATAGAATTTATTTTTGTTTTTCGAGACCAAATGTCTTTAGAGATGCATAAAAAATCCAAACATTTCAGATGCTAGATCCTTCAATCCACTTTCATGCAAGTTCTTTCCATTAATAGCACATCTTTTGCTAAATGCATCCCATTGTTATATTCTCTACAACTAGAGGTCAAGGAAACGAGAAAAACCACCAGATCTACATTTCGTTTTGGGCTTACATATCGAACTTGACGAAAATGGTCATCTCAGTGCTAAAGTTTAAGACAAGAGAGACGATTTCAATTTCAAAAAATTATGAATTTTCCTAACAGTTAAATTGGGGCTACTCCTGCTTTCGGAGTGTATATTTCAAAGTTACGCGAAAGCTAGCACAGGACTTTCTCATAACACATAGGACTCTTAAGCCTTTATACATCTTTCGGTTTATGGTTTTCCAAACACTTTGATTTACTCTGCTCTGAAGAGACAAAATTTGTTGAAATGGCCATTTGTGGAAACCGAATTCATTTTTACTTCGGTATTTAGTTATAACACACAATATAATTACAAATCAAAAAAAAAAAAAAATTGAAGCAATGTTTTTATTTCTATGGAGTTCCACTCTGTCCATTTTATTTTTGTTGCCTCTGTTATCTTGTTTTGTTGATATCAGATTTTAAACATTCATCTATTATATGGAGATTTAAAAATTTTAAAAATAATTTGAATGATGTTGGCTTCATCAAATTGAGAAGAAATGATTTCTGAACATCGTCCTTACCAACTTAAAATCTGAGGTGAGAGATTAATCACTCTTAGCCACATTATTATCAAGCTGCATATCTTTCTGACTTGACAGCAAAGAAGGTCTTTAAATCATTGTGAGGTTGACTTTATTGTCAAGTTTAACGTCCATTTTCAGGATGAGATTGAGAACAAGAAAAATGTATTAGTTTAAGGACAACTGGGCAATGCATTTTAGCTGTAACTTCAAAAACTGGGATATTAGAAAGGGTTCTATCCTAAATCCAGTGATTTCTGTTTTCATCAAAAAAATAAGACAGGAACTTATACTTCACAGAGCGTGGTTTTCTCCACAGATTTTATCTACAATGGTTTAAGGTCCGTCTTACGGGATTCACCGATATTCTTAACACCACCTACGTCGACGTCAGGTGAAACCTTTGAAACAAATCAAGGAATTGGATTTTACATAAAAATCTAATCGAACTGATAAGTGCATCAACATTTTTTGGTTTTTACATAATTTCCCAATCCTACACACATACATCAAAATTAAATATTTATAACACGTAGGACACTAGGATCAAATATCTTAACTGTAAGGTTTGATGAGTGATCAGTTCTAACACCAAAATGGTGTATTTATTGGGAAATGTGTGATCGCGTCGTGATATATTGTCAATTAGTAGTAAAAAGAGTAGAAATTTGAATATGATTTAGTTATCTACGTTTGTTACCTCCTACCAGAATAATTGGTGTGAAACCATTAGTTTCTGTTAACAATATACAACTGTGAATTTCACAACAATTACTCCCGTTATAATTGATGATGATATCTAACTGTATAATAGCAAAATTGGAATGGAAAAATGCTACAAAAACAGAATTGAAACCCCTGTCTTGAGTGTGTTGCCATTATATGCCACACGTATTTCAGTAAAAATTACTACACTGTCTAAATCTAAGTGTACTGCATGAAAAATATACTACAAGAAAAGTATTGAAGCCTTTGCATTGGACAAGTTGCCCTTATATTCATCACGTTGATATAGTGATAAAGAGATGTGTCAGTCATTATTGAAAACTTCTACTAATTAAGGCATAACAAAACTGCACCATGGTGTGAGACACATTCGGGGCTCGCAAAATATGCGCAAAAGTAAACACAAGTTGCTGTAATGGCAATCTGTAGAAACTACACTTTCAGTAAGTTTGGTATTAAATTGTTAAGTAGGACTTGTTAATGTCTCATCATTTTTATAGAAGTGGAAGCAAAATCACTTTAGGCCATGTTGTCATGTGTTATTTGTTCCTTCATAATATTTGTTCCAAAGGATAAATTATTATAGAATATTTGTTCCTAAGATACATATATTATAGTATTTGTATTTGCTCCTAACGGAATAAATGTTATATAATAATTGTTCAAAAAGGAAGAAATATTATGACAATGTTTATAATATTTGTTCCAAATGGAATTTTTGTTATGTGGAACAAATATACGTTGACAATGTAGGCTAAAATAAGTTTTCTGTATCGTGTCTTCATTTATAAGGTTCATTTTTTTTTTGTTTTACCCATCGTGTTGCTGGAAAGGAGAGAGGACCACAAGCTCTCCCGTTAGTGTCTATTAGATACCGTCGAAGATGCATTTAAAACTGAGTTAATCAAAAACTGTAGCTGGCATTTGATCAATTAAAGCGTCGTTCCTTTGATTGGTTCTACCATATTTTGTAGGGACTTTGTCTTTTTTGCACTTACTCCATATATTTTCATTACTTATTTTAAAAGATTTAAAAGAAAATCGCCAAGAGTTTATTACAGACCCCTTCATTATTTCTGAAAAAGGCTAATGTTGAATGTAGAAGATAAAATATTAAAACAAACTTATGCTGGATCAATTTGAATGCTAATATAATGAAAAATTTGATACAAGTTTGATAACTTGTGTTTGGTTTTGACAATTTATTAAAAAGATATGTAATAAAAGAAAGATTTTCCTGATGATCAACAAAAAACTTCCACAAAATGCAGCAAAACGTTTCAAGTATGTAAATGACATAGGAATTTGAATATATGAACACATTTTGATACCCAAGAATTCAACAGAGAATTCATTATAATATTTGGCCTTTTCTCACACAGTCTACCATAAAATATATATAGAAACAAAAATAGATAAATGTATATAATAAAAGACGGCATTTGCATATTAAATCATTTCTGCTTTTTGTTACGAGATGAACAAAATCGTCATTGGAGTAAACTTTTGATTGTTGCATACTTTGATTGCTAATATTTATATCTGATCTCATTAATTCTGAAAATCATTTAAAGTTTGTTTACATATTGGCTGATGTCAATACAATCTGTTCTTTTGTAATACAATTGGATCTGTTCAGTTACCTCGTTCTATATATAGTAACATCTTTCTCTGTCATTTTGTCGATATAAATGTCCAGGTGGGCACATAGAATGTGACAGGTTAATCTAATAATATGAAAGATGAAGGGATTGAACAAACATCTGGATATACATTATGTATAAAAAAAAATGAGTATCATAAGTTCATCATTGAAAAGCTGAAAAATTTAATACGAATTAAAACTAGCCCTTCCATACATATGCTTGCTTTTGCATGAAATCCATTATTTTTTCTTCAACAAACTTCTGCTTATTGTAAATGTTAGTTATTTGCAAATTTGTTTTAACCTTCAATACAGAGGATCAAGAATATACATAATAATCTTAAAATTTGCACTGCCTTGTCAGTTTTTTATTCATTAATTCAAAATTTGCAACTATCTAAATTTAGAAAAAACTAAGGAGTATCTTCCACTTGCATAGCTCTGTTCTAAGCTAATTTTTGGCATCTCCGTTAGATCTTTTTTGTTTTTGTTCTCTGTCAGATTTTTTTTTTAAAGTTTGGTTTATTGGTTTCCAAATGTTTTGATTTGATCTGCACTAGCTGAAAAGGCATAAGTTGTCGAAATGCGGAAATGCAGAAACTAAATTAACAGTAACCCTTCTGCGTATCAACATCGAGGTTTTCTAACCTAGTCTCTATATCTTTAAATACAACAAAGAATTCTACAAGAAAGAGCTATTTCATTCATGTCATCCCATTTTGGCTTCGAATATTGTGACATTCATCAAAAAACTTAATGATGACGTATATCAGTAGTTGGACGATATAAAATCCAAGAAATTAAAATTTTTAATCCCCGACTCGTCTAGATCTATCCAGTCCAACAATGATAACATCATGGATGCCCACCGCCACTCCAGATGACAGCCACTAGTTTAATGTATACCTGACAACATTCAGTTTAGTGATTTTAGCCGGAGTCTTTATTTCATTCCAACTACTCCTATGGCAGATTCATTCACGAACCATACCGACATCCAAGCCTTTTTCCGTCGCATACTTCTCCATGCATATTTTTTTCCAATAAGGAAGGAGAATCTGATGATACGTCAACAGAACCACCATCCATCTTCTCTAAGTATCAGACAAAACATTTCAAATTCACTCCTCCAGCTTCTCTGTTTCCTACCATTCATCAATACATTACCAAATGCAACAGTCAAATGCAAGCTTTAAAAACCAAACCCCTGAAAAAACATAACCTGAACCAACGAGAACAACAGGCTTTACGGAATCTTAAAGCTAGAAGTGACGTTTTCATAAAACCAGCGGACAAAGGCGGGGTTGTGGTTGCCTGGGGAATGGACGAATATGTGAGAGAAGGGATATCTCAATTGTCAGATGAACAGTTTTACAAGAAGCTGTCCGCTGACAACGCGATAGAAAACAACAGCGTTTTCCGCTTCTTCATATCCCAGTCCACTGATACAGAAAACTTATCTTCGGAGGCAGGTTGTCTGACAACCATAGACCCTAGAACATCTCGTTTCTATATGCTTCCGAAGTTCCATAAGGTGTCTTACCCCAGAAGACCCATTGTCTTCGCGTGTTCTTGTCCGAATGAGAAAATTTCTAGCTTTTTACATGAAATTTTTATGCCCATAGTGGAAAATCTACCTTCGTACATAAATGATACGACCAGATGCACTATCTTTGTTTGAGGATTTCAGCTTTCAGGGCAATAATAGACTGATATTTAATATGGATATAACCGCTCTTTACATCACTATTTCCAACAATGACGCACTTCTTTCGGTCAAGCATTTTCTCAATACGAAACCAAATTCGTATCCGTCCACAGGAATTATTCTCAGATTTACAGAATTAGCTCTTACTCTCAATAAGTTTCAATTTAATGATACTTTTTATTCTCAAATTGGTGGAGTTGCGATGGCAACGAAGATGGGCCCTAGCTTGGCTTGCATTTTTGTCGCTTTTTTTAAGAAAAGATGTTCTCAGATTTCACTGGGCCACTTCCAGATTCATTGATGATATATTTGGTGCTACCCCCAAAAGGCGACATGAACTGGGGACATTCATCCATTTTGTGTCGACCTATCATCCAGCTATCAAGTACACCTTCGACATCAGTGAACTCTCCTTTCTTGACATTCAATGTATGATTCAAGAAAACGTACTATCAACATCAGTTTTTTACAACCAAACCTAATTTGGATCATTCTTCCTGTCATCCTACAAGTTGCTAAGACGCTATCCCTAAATCTCAATCTATGCGGTTCAGACGTTTTTGCGGTGATGAAAAGGACTTCAAGTCACATTGTGCCATGATGTCTGAATTCTTCATTAGGAGAGGATACCCAGTGGAAGTGATTTCCAGGGCTGTTGACTCGGTTACTACAATTTCTAGCAGAAAGGCAATGACTAAAAAGAAAAACGGAAAACAGCGAAGGAATACCTTTAGTTCTAATTTACCATCCTCACAATGTCGCTATACAGAAAATATTAGTACAGAATTTAAAAAAAAATATTCAGGATGATCCACTGATTGCTGAAATATTTCTATCTTTGCCAATTACAGCCTATTGCCAAGGAAAAGATTGAGAGATCACTTAGTGTTCAGCAAAATCAAGACCACCCAGACTAGAAACAAGTCATACAAGTTGTGGTCGAAAGATTTGTCGGACGTGCCCCTTCACTATGGGAACGAAATTCATGAAGGGTCCTGATGGTTCTTACTAAATCAGTTCTGGTTCTTGTAATACTAAAAGTATGGGATTTATGCCATAGTATGCAGACGGTGTCAAAAGATATATGTTGGCGAGTCTTGCCGCAGACTGGGCGATCGCTTAGCATTTACGATCCGTAAAAGCTCATAAAGTCACATCCGTCGGTAACCATTTCAGGTTTAGCCAACATTCCATTGAAGACATGATCGTGACAGTCCTTACTCAGGTTGACAGTTCACGACAACACCGAAAACAGTTAGAACAACACATTACATTCACTTTGGGTACCCAAAACTCCAAATGTATCCATATAAAAACAAGTATTTAATGTACAATCCTTGGGCTGGTATCTTTATTTTTTTAAATTTTATTATTTAAATACCCTTTTTAATATATATTGTTTAATGATTAATTTTGGTCTCGTGTAGAGGGCTAACAATCCTGCTTCTTCCAATTTATTATCATTTTATCCCACTTTTGGTCTTTACTCTTAACAGGGCACGTCAAATTTATTTCACCTGTATTCCACCTGTGACGTAACACTTCACATCTCAGCCATTTTGTTTCTTTTCCACGGCCCTTTGCAGACATCAATGATTATAGTCTTGGTCCTTCCCCAACTCTGTCCTCTGTGTTTCATTCATATTTTTACGTTTTGATATAATATGTGTATATATGAAAAAGAAAGGAAATGGGGTAAATGTCAAAGAGACAACATCCCATATCCAGGTTAAAACGACCAAAAACAAAACATCTAGGGGTCACCATTTGGTCTTCAACCCAGTGAGGAACCTCACACACTATAGTAAGCCCTAAATGGCCCCGAAAAGGTAAAAAGGTGAATAAATCAATGGAAACAAACCACATCCAATAACCCAAATATCAAGAAACTAAAATTTTACAAGAAGACAAGGACAAGCCAATGACCAACATATTCTTGACTTGGGACAGGCGAAAAAAATTGCGGTGGGGTTAAACTCGTTTTCTTGGATCCAAACCCTCCCCCTATGTGTGGTGAATGGCTAAAAATAAATACACAAAAAGACTCACAGTAAAAATCAAACTAGAAAAAAGTCCAACTTATCAAGACGAGTACCCTTACAATGAAGTAAAATATGAAAATAATACACACAGGTACTGTCCGGACAAATGCTCGCAGTTACTGACAGCTAGCTAAGGACATAATTTCCGTTGACTATGATATCAAGCCTTCTTACATATGAAATTTCAATTGAAATACTTCTAAATAGATTTGGTATAACAATATCATCAATTATGAAAGAAGAACATGATATTGTGCAATGCCAAATACTGCCAGTATGAAAAATTGTTTAAATTTAGTTATGGTGTAAAGCATTTAGGAGATGATCAATATTTTTGCCAACAAAAACCAGAAGTAAAGATTTAACAATAATGCTGTAATATATCCTTTATGAATAAGTTTGTTCAACGGATTAATAAGTTTGGAAGGACAATTTTTAAATTCATGCGCTTTGTAAATGATATTTCCATAGAAGTTTGGATGTTAAATGCCCTGATGTATAAGAGCCCTGCATGTAGAACCAAATTTTCTGAATAAGTCAATGTATCTATAATAAAATTTAGATAATGTTTTTATCAATTTATGATATCTAAACCCTTGATGCAGAAGTTTTCCAGTGAGACAAAGATTTCGGTCGTTGAAGTCAGAAACATTACTACATACTCGTGCATATCGAACAAGTTGTGAAATGTAGACCCCGTAAGAAGGGGCTAACGGAACATCGCCGTCGAGATGGGGGAAATTGACTATAGGGAACCTTAGTGTTTAACTTTCCTTGATTTATTGATATATCAAGATCAAGAAAAGGAGTATAATCGCTGCTGCTATTGCATTTATTTAAAGTAAGTTCTGCAGGATAAATTTCATGTGTAAATTTAGAAAATTCGGGATTATTTAAAGCCAAAATATCGTCCATATATCTATATGTATTGTTAAATTTATCCACTAAATGCTGTTTAGAAGGGACTTTTTTAATTTTTGCCATGAATTGTGACTCGAAGCAATAAAGAAATAAATCTGCTATGAGAGGTGCACAGTTGGTACCCATAGGAATAACTATTTTTTGCTGATAGACTGTATCACCGAAACGAACAAAAATATTATCAAGAAGAAAATTTAATGCTTTTATCATATATTTGTTTTTTACCTTTTATCTCAGTTCGACAAGAATTTTAAACTGTTTATTTATGCTTAAAACAACGGCAATAGAATACCAAAGGAACAAAGGAGTGAAATTTACAAAAAAAATCGAAGTCCAAAGACACGGCGAAAACGAGAACACAGAAAACAATGACGCTAGACACAAAAAAAAACAATGACGTTAGACAGATACAAAGCACAGAAACAGAAATTACAACATTTAAAACAAAGGCACTCACAGTGTGAAATCCAGTGAAACTGAGAGTGACATCAGGTGCTCCGGAAGGGTAAGCATGTCCTGCTCTGTTAACAGCACCCGTCACACTTAAACGAATTGCCTCGCAGCACTTTTCATTTTTACCTATCAGTAACTTCGGTATTTTGTTATTTATTACATGTACCAATTTTACGATGCGTCTGCTGGTGGACTGTAGTCCCCGAGGGTACTCGTCAACCCATCAGTCAGAACTTCCGTGCTGACCCGAACACCGATTTATTTTTGAAACTTCCAATATCTCATAAAATTTTGTTTAAATTTAAGGAGTATCTCCTTCATGCATATCTCTGTCCTTAGCTGAATTTTGGCGCTTCTATTTAGATCCTATAGGTTATTTGTTCTCTATCAGCGTTTACACGTATTTCGCAAATCGGTTTATGGACTTCCAAATGTGTTTTGATTTGATCTCACTGAAGAGACATAAGTTAACGAAAAGCGCATATATAGAAATAAACAGTAACTTCGGTATTTCATTATCTGCAACATATGTACACCATTTGTAAGCAATGCTGTAGCTAGATCGTTACAAAATTGCCCTCAACAAATAACTGAAATGGTGCTAAAAATTAAGAATTGGGAGCGTATACTATTAAACCTCACATTTGGGTATTACTTTGGTAGACATTGCTAAAGATACAACTGATTTCAAGTTAAGATGAACTGTCTTTCATTGACTATGTTTCCTCGTACCATACGACCATCAAATACACTTTCAATATCACCAAAGATAGTCTCTTTTTCCTCGACATCAATTGTACCATAATGGTTGGGCAAATTTCCACCTCGGTGTTTTATAAACCGACAGACGCCCACTGTTATTTAAATTATGGGTCCTGCCACCCAAAGTCATCCCAAAGTTATGCAAGGATGCCATTCCAAAGTCACAATTCTTGCGACTTCGTCGTATCTTAAGTGACGAGCAGGACTTCAGGACTCAATGTAACAGAATGAAATCCTTTTTTTGTTAAGAGAGGCTACCCCAGCAAAGTTTTGGATCGAGCTATGGATTCAGTTTCCCGAGTGACCAGATCCGAGGCTACGGAGAAGAGGGTGAGAAATACCGACGACCGGGTTCCGTTGGTCCTGACATAACACCCTCACAACGAAGCTATCAAAAACATTTTGATACGCAACTTCAAATCTATAGTTCTCGAGGACGAACATATGTCGGCAGTTTTCCAGATTCGCCTCCTATTGCAGCCTTCAGAAAAGGGAAGAGTCTAAAACAGCACCTTGTAACTAGTTCTTTCAAGAGTGCTACTCCTAAAACTCCCTGTAAATGTAAGGGCACTAGACAATGTAAGCGATCTCACTGGTTGACATGTCCTTTTACTTGGGAAACTGGTGAAGTAGTAGGACCGGCTAACGTTTTCAAACTAAAAAATGGTTTCACGTGTACTACTGAAAATGTAGTGTATGCTGTGGGCTGTAAACGCTGTAGGATGATCTATGTGGGTGAGACCTGTCGTAGATTGGGTGATCGCTTTTTCGAACATAAACAGAACGTTTCCAATGGAAAGGATTTCCCAGTAAGTGAACATTTGTGGCAAGTCAACCACAGCATACTGGACATGCATGTAACTTATACAAACTAGTACAGGTGAGAAACAACGACAGTTCCTTGAACAAAAAATCATCAATTTTCTTGGAACTGCTCGACCCTTTGGCATGAATGTTAAGAAGCTGTCTATTTTATAATATTTTTCATGTATTGAAATTTGGTATTCACATAGTATATGGGCAGTCTTCCCTTCTTTGCATTTTTGTCATTTTTATGTGTTTTTTAATTTGTATATTTTTG
>MJUU01063898.1:21884-40519 GCA_002080025.1 Modiolus philippinarum | reverse complement strand
AAAATACAGTAAACAGAAACATCAAAAAACGAGAAGAGATTTTTATACTTTTTATAAGTAAGTTACATTTAATATTTATATAATGGAGATCAAATTCTTTTTGTAAAACTTATGTAATATACAATGCATGTCAACTATAGCATATTCAATGATTAGCAGGATGACCTACTTTTCGATAATTTCTGTACGTGGTGTACTGCATTCAAGTTTTTCTGATGATAATCACTATGATGTATATTTTTTGTTCTTTATCAGCAATTAATACTAGGGTGAAATGCGGAGGAAATAAACGTTATAACTTGATGTGTGACCGGAGAGCATTTTCCTTACTGAAAATAAGTATTTTTTACTAGCAGTGCCATCGAACCCTAACCTTTTACTTTTTGTAACCAGCCTCGCTTCCGAATGAGCTAAAGAAATATTCGACTTTTGCTGGCTATATACATTTACTACCTGAATACAACTGAGGTATGCACTTCTGAGACATTACTCCCACCAAAAGTCGTCATCCTGACTCTTCAAACACAACAACTAAAGTGCCCAGCTAGTTTTCTTGCTCTTTTCATCGCGGGTTTTTAGTTAAAAGACTTTAAGACTAAAGACTTTGAGCTTATAATATTGTGCCTTTGCCAGTTATTGTAACTGTGTATGTGCAAATAAATCTATTGTCTATCGTTAAAGCCAATATTTATAAATATATATATATAAGTAACTTATGTAAAGAGAATTATCACGGGAAATAGACTGCCCAAGAAATATCGATTAGGCGAGGGTATTATTCATGTGACAGTCCATATCTCTATGGCAGTTTATATCGTGAAAATGAGAAACCTCGGTCGGTTATCTCCTTGCACCAAGTTAGTTATATATTAGTTAAAGTGGAGATAATTTTAATTTTAATATGAAAAGAAAGTATTATCTCCATTTTGAACCTTGGTACAGGAGATAACCGACCGATGTTCCTGTTTAAGTAACTATTATTTATATACTATTAGTGATTTGTTTTGCGAGTATGGATTTCTCAGCTTGTATTGCATCGAGTGCAGAGCACGAGATGCAATACGAGGTGAGAAATCCATCCGAGCAAAACAAATTACTAATAGTATTTTTATCGCTAATTTTGTTATTAATATACACGATATATATGTTTCTTTTTCTACTGAAATATTTTTTAGGTTAAACATGTAATTTTTAGTTAAATATAGCGCTTTCTTTGATGGGATTATTTTTTTCACCAAACGTCACGCGACGTGATATTAATACGCTGTTGCTAACGTTCCATAGAGATTGACGATAATAATAGAATTATCGTCGCACGGAAACAATTGAAAATCAAGCAAATTAGCGATAAGTTTATTTTATTGAAAAACATTTGCAATTAAATTTGTTTAGTTTGTTAACACTGAATTATCAATAGTAAAAGACCTGTTATGAGCATTTCTTTTGTTATTCAAGAAACTTTAATTCTTGTAAATGCCTTGGACAATTCCATCTCCCTTTTGTCATTTATTTGATTCTCTCGATTTCGAGCGGTTAATGATTTATGTATAACTCTCTTGTACATTATATTGTATGATGTAATGGTAAGTATGTCACTGATTTGGCCTTGATGGATATTGACCAGTACATAATTGTATGTACTTGTATCTGTAATGGTGGTGTACTGTCAGTGTAAAGCAAAGGTGATAAGGTTTAGAAGCAACATTTCAGATAATTTCTGTAATATTCTTGCAATCCTTTATATTATAACCAGTCAGGTCTTTGAGTTTGTGCTGTAAAAGAGTATATTTTCGGGTTAAATGCAGTAAAGACTGATAAGATAAAAACTCACCTAAACCCTTGACTACAGTTCCTCAGTTGTCCACACTCTTCCAGGCTATCAACTCTGAATGGTCCTAAAACAGGGATTGCAAATGTTCCTATTCTATGTGTACCTGAACAAGTTCAGACTCTTGTCTTATATGGTAGCATTCTCTATATGTGTCTCTAAATAATTGTTTAACAATTGCAAGGCTATAGAGTTGGCCGGGATGAACTCTGTCTTCTTTGTTAAGCGATATCTTTACAGATTTTCTGATACCACCTTTTTTCACTTTTCTCCCTCTGAAGAAATATTTACTAATGTTTGCTGTGTTCTTCAGTAAGCTGTTATTCAGTTCAATCTTGTGACATTAAAGTCCTCATCTTTAAATAATGCAGGTTTCTTGTGACCTTTGTATGTATTGTACTTGACGATTGACAAAATCGGACAATCAACAAATTTTATCTCAGCAGTGGGATGTTTTTCAACTATTTTGATGTTCTACAATCTGGTTTATAGTATTATTTCCACTATGTCTCAGTTTTATGAATTTTCCCTCTTTTATTGTCAAGTCACATGTTCCTTATGATGTGTAAGTGTCTTTTTACTGCTTTGTTTGTTCTAGCTTCAATCAAGAATCAAGTCTACTAATCCTGATGTTCGTGCACCAGCTATGCATCAAGATTCAATCGGCAGTTCATTTTTTACAAGCATTTCGTATAGTAAAGCCTTTACTATCCGATACTAATATAGGTGTTTTGTATCTAAATTCTTGTGGTTGTTGAGGTTGTTGTGATATATAGTTCCTAAGCTTTATACTCATTTGTTCACTTTTTCCCCCGGAAGTAAACTGTTTGAATCATTTCCGCGCCAAAATGTCAAAGTTGGATCTGTTGTTATTTCCTTCGATTTCGATGTTTTTTGAGTTTATGGTCTTCCAAACGTTTAGATTTTATCTGCACTGATGAGACATAATTTGTCGAAATGCGCATATGCAGAAAGTAAATTCACAGTAACTTCGGTATTTAGTTATTTATTTACATGTTGGAGGGTGTTGCTGCGTAATATAGATGTAAAGCACTATTAACAACAACAATTTTGTAGATAGAAAATGAAAATAGTACTCAAAAATGCCTGAAATAACCCTGAAATTTACGAGCTATCAAAAATGTCAACTATTCCTTTGCGCATGCGCATCCAACTCATTGAACCTTAGGAAAACAGGAGACAATGTCGAAAAATAACAATCATCTATAAAATGCATGATAGAATGTGTCCTGAATAACTTGATAATTATCTCAATTTTTTTTGTCTCGTCGTCCGTTAAACTTTGGAACAAATTAAATTTAAAAAAAAAAGACAGTGAGAATTTCAAAGCTCCATAGTACATTTGTTATTCTGTACACGTACCTCTCATCAGCAGCTTTAGACTCAAACAATATGGAAAGCCTTATTCCCAAAATAGTCAAAAAGAAGTAATCATTACCAAAATATCGAAATAGGAAGCCAAATTTTCATTTCAGACAAGTCTGACTATTTGACTGGTGAATACACTCGGGGACCCCGGTAAACAGGAGAACAATCTTGCTAAGTGGTATATATTTTCCGCTCAAACTGATGCTAAGGTCGGGCAAAGGATGACAGTGATTGTAAGAGCACTTTGCCAGTTTAATTGATGTTTGTTGACAATCCCGCACCCATGACCAAGAAAGACATGGATGTAGCGTTGCTCGACAATTAGCAAAGAATTCCGCTTAAACCGGTGCTAGGGGCCGTCTTGAACTTGCTATGAGGTATGAGCAAAGCTCATTGTTGAAGGCCTCATGGTGACTTCAAGATGAAGAACAACAATAAAAGCGTTGTTCCTTTGCTTGTTTTTTACCGTGTATTTGTAGAGACTTTGTCTCATGTGCATTTACTTCATATCCTTTTATTCACCATGAGCATAGTTCATTGTTGAAGGCTTTATAATGACTTCAAGATGATAAACAACAATAAAAGCGTTGTTCCATTGCTTGGTTCAATCATTTATTTATAGAGACTTTGTCTCATGTGCATTTACTTCATATCCTTCAATAGTTAATATATTTATTGGCATCCGCTATTTTTATTTCACATTGGCATGATGATTTATCTCTCGTGGAAATTCTTCCGTAGTGTGACCAACCTAATTAAAATTAGATCTCCCAATTGTTCTTTACAGTCACTGCATCTGTTGGTTTGATTTTAATTAAACTGTAGTGCGACAATACAGTCTCCTTGAGCTCAATTCTATATTAGCGGTGATCACTCCTTGACCGATCTTTCCAAATTACGTTCTGTCTCATAAATTTCAAGATAATGGCCTTGTAGTAATTATGCTGCCTGTATTGAGTTTAATCCGTATGTTTATTATATAGGGACACAGGTTAGCCAAAGGGGGGTTTAGTTACCCCAAAATCGGTTAAATCCTACCGAAGGATCCGTTGTTGTTTGTCTTGTGTCTTTCAATTGGGTTTTGCTGTGCAGTTTCCTTTGTGGACTGTTGCCTGTATTTATAAGTCACTGTGGATGTTACCATTTATATTTTTTATTAAAATACTTTACTTTCTACATTTTCAGGATACAAGAACAGTTATACTGTACACGATGACCAACAAATCGGTTTGGGATGACTTTTTAACTAACGTCTTTACGAAGGACGACGGAACATCAATATTCGACGAGGAAGACGAAGAGGGCGAGTATTCATTCACCGAAATATTGGTCATATTATATACAGTGCTAAGTTGTTTGATTCTGACTTCTAATTTGTGGATTGTTGTCATGGTAACGTTCACCAAGCTACGACGTAATTTTTATTATCTGAAAATAGTGGTATGTTCTGTTGGAGATCTTATTTTCGTCATGATGTTCTCATTTCAAATTGTATCGTATCTCGACCCTTATGGCGCATGGGATTACGGTCCGTTGATGTGCAGGATATCTTTATACATAACAGAAACGCATCTGCTTTATATCGCTTTGGCACTTTCGTCTTTATGTTGTGATCGAATTATGAGAATAACTTTCTTGAAGGATAATTGTTTCACACATATCTTCCATATTGTCTTGTTTCTCATGCCGCTTGTCGGTACATACGCAATCTTCATACCTGTGCTAGAATCACACAGTGTAGTCGAAGCCAAACTTACAAATGCTGACCAGAGGACATTTTTAATTTGCAAACTATCACGTGATTATGAGAATAATAAAATACTTGCTGGAAACGTCCTACAAATTTTGCAGAACGTCATTTTTGTCCCAGCATTATGTTTTCTTTTCATTCAACTAGTTAATGTTTATAAAAGACAAGAACGTAGGAACACTAACACAGAGATTGAAGAAAGAGAACAACAAGAATTGAATGATCAAAGTGACGTCAACGATGGTACTACAATTACGTCATCAAGTGTTTCTGTAATAATCGTCACCGTTGTAACTGTTATTTTCACGATTCCGAACACCGTTTTACATTTATGTTCGCCAGAGTGTCTTCCTTCTTCTTTAAGAGAAATTAAAACCAAATATGCAATAATTTATATTTTGTTCATGCTATCTCTCGTACCGTCTGTTGTACGTCCGTTCTTATGGATTTTGGACGTTGGTATCAGACGCTGTATAAGGTCTCTGTTTTGTTGTTGTTGTAAGAAATAGATACTTAAACACGCTGTTTGTATGCTCTGGAAAGCTGTACATACTATCTATGTTCCGCATGTGCTTTATCAAAGGAATGACCGCGCTTAAATATATATATGTATATAATGCTTATATACATTTATGTGTACTGTGTTTTATTGCTTCAAAATACTTTGTGTAAAATACACATATAAACATGTCTGTAAAAGAAAAGCATTTTTGTAACATAATTAAAATTTGTTTGTTCATAATTTGAAATCCTTTGTATCAATATAAAAAAATCATACAAAATTTTTTCAAACCAAAATGACATGCGTGACAGGAAAAAACTTTGTCAGTATATGTATTCAATGTAAAACACAGCAAGTTTTTGTTCTAGATTTCGAAGTCTTGTAGTTAATGCCTACTGCACCTGGTAAAAATACAAAACACCAGGCATCGCTTCTTGGAGTATTAAAGATAGGCGAGCCGTCAGATTATTCTTTACAGATCTTATGGGGTACTGTTAGGGTTTGCATCCAGTTTGCATCACAATTTGAAGCATTTGACGTTTCAGCTATTTATTGAGATTTATATTGATCTTACATATATATCAGTTTGTAACAGTTTTGGACCCATAAACCGGTTTAACCCTACCACTAGCTATTCTGAGTTCCTATCATTATCAACGCCTGTCTTTTGTCTCTTGTACAGCTCCTTGGTACATTATGGCCAGCCATTGTAAGTGTTTTCTGCTATCCTTTTTAGCTCATCTGACCCGAAGGGTCAGTGTGAGCTTTTGCCATCACTTGGCGTCCGTCGTCTGTAGTCCGTCGTCTGTCGTCCGTCGTCCGTCCTTCGTCTGTTAACTTTTCACATTTCCATCTTCCCTCTGAATCCACTGAAGCAAATTCAACCAAACTTTACAGGAATGATGTACTGAAAGTACTTTACAAAAATTGCTCATTTCGTTCCGATCCGGTAAAAAACATGGCCGCCTGCGCGGAACTTAGATCTAACATTGGACACTATGTGAAAAATCACATTTTCATCTTCTCCTCTGAAACCACTGAAGTAAATTCAACCACACTTTTTACAGGAATGATGTACTAAAGATAGCTCATTTCGTTCCGATCCGATAAAAAACATGGCCGCCAGCGCGGAACATCATTTAACATTGGACCCTATCGGAAAATCACATTTTCACCTTCTCCTCTGAAACCACTGAAGTATATTCAACCAAACTGTACAAGAATGATGTACTAAAGGTCCTTACCAGAGATAGCTCATTTCATTCAGATCTGATAAAAACATGGCCGCGAGACAGAACTTAAGTTTTACATTGGACCCTGTGGGAAAAATCAGATTGTCATCTTCTGGTCTGAAACCACTGAAGCAAATTCAACCAAACTTTACAGGAATGATGTACTAAAGGTCCTTGACAAAGATTGCTCATGGGGTTCCGATCTGATATAAAACATGGCCGCCAGCGGGGAATATAGTGTAACATTGGACCCTATGGGAAAATCACATTTTCATCTTCTCCTCTGAAACCACTGAAGTAAATTCAACCAAACATTACAGGAAAGATGTACTTAAGGTCCTCAACAAAGATAGCTCATTTCATTCCAATCCCATAAAAAAAACATGGCCGCCAGCACGGAACTAAGGTTTAACAATTGGACCTATGGGAAAATCACATTGTCATCTTCTGCTCTGAGACCACTGAAGCAAATTCAACCGAACTTTACAGGAATGATGTACTAAAGGTCCTTGACAAAGATTGCTCATTGGGTTCCGAACCGATAAAAAAACATGGCCACCGCCGCGGAACATAGTTTAACATTGCACCCTATGGTAAAATCATATTTTCATTATCTCCTCTGAAACCACTGAAGTAAATTCAACAAAACTTTACAGGAACGATGTACTAAAGGTCCTTTACAAAGAATGCCCATTTTCTTCCGATCCGATAAAAAAACATTGCTGTCTGCAAGGAACTTAGGTTTAACATTGGACCCTACTGGAAAAATCACATTTTCATCTTCTCCTCTGAAACCACTTTAACAAATTCAACCGAACTTAACAGGAATGATGTACTAAATATCCTTTACAAATATTGCTCATTTCATTTCGATCTGGCAAAAAACATGGCTTCCACTGCAGAACATAGTTTAACATCGGAGCCTGGTATGAGAAAGCCATCCTTTTCATTTTCTTTGAAATTATTCAAGCAAATTTAACTAAATATATGGAAGGTCCTATGCAAAAATTACTCATTTCAATAGGATCAGACAAAAACAATGGTGTTAAAGGAGAACTTAGCTAAATATTAGACAAATTGGTAATTAACATATTTTTGGTAATGCATGGCATAGAAGCATTTTGTCAGGTGAGCGATAGAGGCTCAGTCTCTGAGCCTCTAGTTATTTTATTATATACTTCCTTGTGTTTGTATTCTGACGTTTTCGGTGTAAATGTAGATTTGCACTTTCAGGACCGTTTCCGTTGTGTTTAATGATCTTCAGAAGGTACTTCGAGTTTGTACCTTTTGTATTTTCTCCTGTTTCAATATTCATTATTAAAACCGAAACAAGATCGTTTGTGAAAGAAAAGAGACTTAACAGACTCCTACATACGAAGAACAATTAACCAGTCCTCTTCTGAAATTACATTCAGGTATATAATCTGGTGTTCGCAAGGTAAAATATGGTACCTTATGACTTCACATAGTCGAATAAGAGTATATCAGTACGGTTCAAGTCGTATATATATGAGGTCGAAACTTGAGGTGGAGCGTTGATATTCTTACCCGTGATGTTTTACTTTGGTAACATTAATTGCCATGTGACGTTGATGTTTTTTTTTTGTTTGTTTTTTTTTTCGTTATCATGGGTATCTTCGCAGTGCCGTGACGCCATGAGTAACAAAATAATAACCGGATATTGCTTATAGTTGAAATTCATTTCCTGCGTTTCTTGTGTGTTCTGGTATTATCTCCCTTTTTCACCCAGTTCTTGTCCGAGTTAATGTGTCTTCTTTCAGTTTCGCATTTCACCCTTATTTCATCATTAAGTGCAAAAATCACAAAATTCTGTACAACGGGGGTTGCCTCTTCTTATAATTGGATAACAGTTTGCACATTGGGGAATCAAATAAAAACAGCGGTTCTATTAAGATTGAGAATGGTGAGTGATGAAATCATTCTTTCGTTCAGACTAACACTGACGTCACTAAATAGAAACTGCATCCATAAATGGACCGGTCCTACATCTGAATCGTCTGCTATTTTTGATTTTGGCCTCCACAAAAAGATGAGTATGAGCCAAATCCATGTAACAGTCACCGGCAACACTCACAACAAATTCAAAGGGTCAATGGTCCATTAATGTTAGCCCTTTCTGTTCCAAGTTTACATGCTCAACACTCGTCTGTGTGGGGGGCATTAGCTTTGGCTAAAAGATTGTTTTTCCCAAAACCTCATATACACTCTTCTAATTTCAATCCATTCTGTTAGCACGGCTTATCTTCCTCCAGCCATGACATCTTCAAAGTACTCACTGCACCTTTTTCTGTAACTTTCACCGTTGCTTTTAAAGTTTCTTCTTGCTGGTGTGAAATTTTGTCTGCACTACTTTTTTAACTTTTTTTGCCATTTTTGAACTATCCAGAATTTTTTTAAACGTCTTAACTGACAGGTTATAATTTCAGTACTACTATTTGCCTTGAATAATCTCCTTGACTGAGATAAGTCATTTAATTTGTTAGAAGGTTTTCGATTGGTTGAATTTCCTCAAATTTGATTGGTCATTATTTTGTAAAGCTTCAATCCACATTTTGGTTTCTTAATTCTTCAAACATTTCACAATAAGCTTCCCATATCTCAGACAATATTTGTATTCAATACAATAGGTTTTCGAGAACACATTTGAAATATATACTGTCGCCCACCTCCAAGCATAGGAGCACGATCCTCTTGTAGACCTCAAGACTGTACATGACAAACTGAAGGACATCCGTCTGCATCTCCTTTTATTAGCTTACCTCTGTCCAGTTGGAACTCTAATTATACCAAGTTGGGACCAGTCGGAACAATTTTTACCATTTTTGAACCAATCAAAGCTTCTTCAAAAGTTTTTAATCAACTGTTTATAACATTTTATAATCACACTGGAACAGTCGGGAGACGTACCTTCTTCAGTTGTGTTGTCGATACTACATTGCCGCCAACCGACTGCATGTTTCACAACTGATTCGTTACGCAAGAGCTAGCACAAATTATGCAGACATTCTCATTAGATATAGTTATCCTCGTGACTGCCTTATTAATCAAGCCCTAAAAAAATCCGTCTTATACGATCAATAAAAAGTTTTTAACAGATATCAGTCCTTTGTGGAAAAATTGTAAGTTTCGGTCCGAACTCTGATTCAAGATTTTTTTTACTTAGTACGGGATGATCATTTCGTTACATTGTCTACGACCTTTCAATAGCAATTGCTGGTGAGTTGCTACAGGACACTACCGCAATAAAAGAGGAGGTTTGGCATTCCATAAAACTGGTTTAAACCACAATTTCTTTTGAAATGCCCGTACCAGGTCAGGACCATTGTGTTCTATAATTTCCCGATGAATTTCTACCTGTTTTGTCTTTTTGTCTGTTTGCCTCTTTGACTTTGGCTCTTGACAAATTGGTTCTGTAATTTTGTCAATACACATCGCTAAGAATAAAAATAAGAAAAGCCACTTCTCTCCTGCAATTAGGTAAAAACAAGATTGTTGACGGTTCCGTAACCCCAGGCTCTGTCTGTACCAATGCAAGAATTATTAGATAACAATTCATCAGTGTATTTACCTTTTCTCACGTTATTTGTTCTTTACGAAATGCCTTGAAACTAAATTTATCTTCCGGTCCAAAACAGTAATACCTTTTACTACAGAAAAGTATCATTCCAGGTTGTTAGTATTCTTCTTTAAACACCCCTTGTATCCTCTTATAATTTGCAGCCTGTTCTGTTTCATGTTGTCTTTTTCCATGATTTCATATTTTTCAAACATTCCCGCGTTTTATAACTTCTTCTAATATCTTGGCTGAAAGTGTCATGTAAGCACTTCCCATATTCGTCGCACAATACTGGAAAGCTCGGCGATCTACGTAAGCGTCAAAGAAATCATAAAAAAATGAACGTTAAGCTTTCTATACGTCCTTAACGGGTGAAGGCAGATAAAGGGAAGAGTATAGAAAGGCAATTAACTCCCTATCTTTTTGTTTCACAACCGAAACATGGATCGTGTTATCTTAACAAAAGGAAGGATAAGGGCCGGGAATTTGGCTTTCTATACTTTTGTTTCACAACAGCAATATGGATTTTTTATTAACAAAAAATGGAAGAATGGGAACAGGAAATTATAAGAAGTAAAGGTGGATTTGACAACCGGGCAACAAGTTTTGATTGTCACTTGAAAAGGTGAGAAATGGGTATGGAAAGGAAATTCATAGAAATAAATGAGGATCGGACAATCGGAGCAACAAAATTTGATGGCCGATGGAAAAAGTGAGAAATGGGTAGGGGCAGGATATTTGGCTTTCCATGTGAACCTCAAGTGATTATGTGGCGTTTCTCTACATGCCTGCGCCACCGTCCGGGTTTCCGTAGTATGACCTGACTATCCGCTTTCCTTGTTATGATGATATTGTTTTTTTTTTTTTTTTTTTTTTTTTTTTTTTTGTTTTTTTGTTTTTTTTGGGGGGGGCATGGGTGTTTTATTAACAAGAGGGGAAGGGTAGGGACATGAAATTTAGCTTTCTTTACCTTTGGTTCACAATTGCAACATTCATTTCCACATTAAAACACACAAGAGCTTACATGTCAAAAGTCCCGTATTGGGAAAATTAAGGTCATAAGACGGACGACTTTGATTACCACTGGAAGAAAGGATGGGAAATTGATCCGATAAATTGTGTACCAAATGAATAGTACTTGTTTCTTAACATCTTAACAGGGCGTTCGCTCTCGCAACATTATATGTTATTCGGGAATCTTCACAGGGGATACGGGTTCATATTCCCTGTCTGTGTTTTATATCCCCTGAGCCGTCAGGCGAAGGGGATATAGGGCACAGACAGGGAATATGAACCCGTATCCACTGTGAAGCCCGAATAACTTTTATATTCTGCTAGAAGTGCTATAATTTTTCTATTAAAAGCTTTTAAAAATTGTAATTTTGCTACCACGGGGATACGGTCTCATATCCCCTGTCAAGGTAACCAATCAAATTGCAGGATTTACCTGGATATTTCACTTCAGCAGAAAATATGCAGATATGTTCCCTCAAATTTACGGGCACCATTCTTCGAAATACTTGTACTCACAAGTAAACACTATCGGGGTCCTATATCTCTCCGTCTGCGTCACTGACAGACGATATTAAAAATGAATGGATATAGAACAAATAAACAAGTCAAAATCGCATACGAACAACTTTGCTACAAATCACATCTTTAGAAAGACGATTGTTTCGACTCAATGACAAAATCTAAACAAATGTTATGGCTTCCTGGCGATTTAGTCCAGTTTGCACTGTCGAGATATTAAGCAACAAAATATTCAGATGCCGACATCAATATCATTATTTTGCTAATATTTCAAATTCAATAAGTTGTGAATGCCGTTTTCCTTTTACCAACTGGTACATTTTGCTATGTTAAAGTATATATGGTGGAAAGTTGAAAAAGCTGTTGTAGTTTTTTTCTGTATTCTGACTCAATGGCAAAATCTAAACAAATGTTTTTTGCTACCTTACGATTTAATCCAGTTTGCACTGTCAAGTCACAAAGAAACAAAGTATTCTGTTTCATTGTATCAAATTTTATACTATAAAAAGGGAGAAGCGCGAAAATAAAACTGTAGCGAATATTTTAATGCAATTGGATGATTTAGTAGCACGACTAACAACCGCAATTTAAGACTGTGCGAAATGAAGTTTATTTAGAAACCGCGAAAAAAGACAGCGCGAACATTTCCCGGTTTACAGTATGTTGTGGAGGCCGTTTTACTTTTACTAACTGGTACATAATCATTGAAATAGAGCCACTTGTTATAGGTAGTGTGATGTTAAAGTAGGAAAGAAAGAAAAAGGCCATAACATTGAGACAAAAATTAGATTTCGCTATTGTTTTTTTTCTGTATTCTGGTGTCTGAAATCAGTCTGCAAGGACAAGGTGGCCAGTAAAAACAGATACTGGCTTTGATCCAGCTAACCCTATAATGACTTGATGTATTTGTCCATCTGGGTCCACATTCCATACTTGGTCACCCTTGTTCAGATGTAATGCCAACGTCAAACTAGCCCTACCATACTGCCCATCGTGAAAATGGTCAGCATACAAATGTCCAACAACATTTCCGTTATGTATCATATTGGCATGCGTGTTGACCACTTGACCACCTATTGTCAACGAAAACTGGTAAGCTCCGGATACAGGTGCTGTGAATATCCCGTTGTTAGTGTTGTATCCATTTCCAATGTTAACGGATGTTTTATCAAAAATTATAACTTGTCCATACGGAACATTTAACAGATTATGTGTTAGCCATGTAGAGAATATGACTGCATTTCCTGAATTGAAAAAGAACAAAATACAAATTCACCAACTATAACTTGAAAGACAATTAAGCTTTACCTTAGTACTGTGTGATGGTTATCGAAGTAACCCGTACCACGGATCTTAATACGGGACTTTTGAGTCGTGTTCATACCAGAAAAAAATCTATTACTATGCGAAAACGCTTGATGTTAATTGTATTTAGTCAATTAAAATTTAGTTTAAGAAATGTCATATAGGAAATTATAAGTATACACTATTTTGTTTTTATGTGGTAAATATTTATTTCAATAGGTCAAGAATCCAGTCAATCCGTCTTACTGGCATCTGAGGCGAATGTTTCCGCGTTCAATTACAGAAAGTCCCGTATTGGTTTTGTCTAATGGTTAGAAAATGACACTATATCCTAGCTGGCTGTGTGACGGTTGCCATGCTTACTCTTGATGCCTCAAGTTTTTGCCGGGTTCACACTGTTAGCGTTTTAGTGTTGTGGCGTTCTGGTTCATTTTTGTTTGTTTTGTCTTTGTTAGCTGTCTCAGTTCGCGTTGTGATTTGTCATGTTTTTTTTTTCTTTTTTCTTTTTTTTTTAAATTTCCCCATTCCTAATTTTTGCTACGGTTTTCGTTTGCCGATGCATTATTAATATCCAACACAACTATTATTTTCCTTTTTACACACTTTCTACTTTTTAAACATTTTACTATCAAGAAGGTAAAAACTTTACACAACCATTTTTTTTTCAAGATATTTTTTTGGTTATCATGTGCACTTATTTCCTTTCTGTACGATCGCAAAAAAAAATTGTCGTCGTTGTCGTCGTCGTCGTCGTCGTCCGCGTCGTCTGTAGACACTTTTGTTTAAGTCAATAACTTATTGTTTCCAGTTGATCAATCCTTATGAAATTTTAACACAATGATTATTGGCACAAAAGACAGTTTGTCATTGGTTTTTGGATTTTACTCCCCCTCCCGTTTTTAAAAAGGGGGCCAAAAAGGGCAAAATTGGGTGTTTTCACATATTAGGCTGTAGAATTTTTATTCTTTGTCAGATTTCAGTGTGCTCCTAGGAAATTTCCAATCAGCAGTGTGTCAAAGGATTTCACGTCGCATGTACGGTTCATGAGATAAATGGGCCCAAAAGGGGTGATTCTCAAAAATTCTATTTTTTTTTTAATTTCTAGTCCGATTTTGATGCTGTTTTTTTTTTCGCCGCATCGTGACGGTGGGACCTAGTAATGGTCTACGTCCGTGTATCCTTCCGTCTGTCCGTCCGTCCGTATGTCACACTTTTGTGGACGCAACTCCTTAGAAAGCACTGGTCGGAATTCATTCAACCTTAATAGGTTTGCTAGTCACCATTAGTACTAGATGATAACGCGTCGCCATTTTGATTCGTAAAATTTTGTTGGAGTTATGGGACTTTGATTATTTCCACATTGTTTCAATACAGTGTCAAATCTTGTGGACGCAACTCCTCAGAAACCGCTGGTCGGAATTCGAGTGTTTTATAAGAAGCAGGAGATGCTAACTCTACCGGTGCACCTGATCTCACCCATGGTTTTTATTGGGTCCGTTTTGTTCATTTTTGTCTATTTGTGTGTCTTCATTTTCTGTGCCGTGCTCATGTTTTGTCTATGTTTGTTCGTTTTTCCGACGTCGCCATTGTCCTTGGATTGTTCTTTTTAGACTGACGGTTCGGTTCTCACTTACTTCATTAAAATCTTACAGGATTGTTATTCACCATTACTACTAGATCATATCCCAGCGCCGTTATAATTCGTCAATTTTTGTGGGAGTTATGGGACTTTGATTATTTCTACATTGTTATACAATGGCAAATCTTGTAGACGCAACTCCTCAGAAACCGCCAGTTGGAGTTCCTTCTAATTTTACAGGATTGTTAGTCACCATATGTTCTAGATCATATCGCATCACAGTTTTGAATTGGCAAATATTGTAGGAGTTATTGGACTTTAAAAATTTAACAATGTTATAAAATGACAGATCTTGTGGACGCAACTCCTCAGAAACCGCTACTCAGATTTCCTTCAAATTTTCCAGGATTGTTAGTCACCATATGTACTAGATCATAGCGATTTATTTGAGCAATATCGGTCTGCAACTTTTTGGATAATAAACATCTAACGTCTTTGAAGTTTTGTATTATTTAATAACAAAAATAGCAACAAGTTTTATTGTTGAAATAGAAATGTTCCTTTTATTACTAGAACATGTACAAAACATCAATTAGCTGAAATGTACATCGAAACACTTTTTTTGGGTGTCTTTAGCTGAAAAATAAGATGTAATGAGAAGTCATAATTTTAAAAAGGGAAAAATAAAACCAAGGAAGGTAATAAACCTAAGCAAAGTTGTCAAAGCTTCACAGAAAAAATCTTCGAATTAAAGATAATTCTAATTTTGATAAATTTCCTGAAACTCTTAAAAGACTTATTATTTTTGAGGATTCTACTTGGCAACAATAGATAGATGTTTTCTTTTCAAACGTGTTTTGATTTCAGCAATATGTATTATTTAAATTATAAGGGGAACCACTGCCAAATTTTTTTGGAATGGTGGTCTGAAATGGGTTGTAATGGATAGTGGAGCTTTCTGTTGCCACGGAAACTAAACCAGAAAACTGAAATTTTACGAAACAAGTATTTTTTCTTAAGATTTAAGCAAATGTGTATGAACTACATTATAAGGGGAACCCGTGCCCAAATTTTTTTCTTAAAGGGGAGCCAAAAATGTTTGATTTCACTTACATGTATTATACTACATTACCCAATTTTTTTTTCAATTGTAGTCTGATATGGGTTTTAAGTTTCTTGTTCGGCGGGGACGTATGGCTATGCGCAGTAATCTTGTTCAATGGATTTCTTATGAAACATTAACATGCGCTATACTATTAGAAATTTGATAGCTTGTTTAATTTCGTAGCTATAAGGGGCCAAACGGGGCAAACATTGCAAATAAGCAGATTACCTATTTTTTTTTATATTTTTCATGGGATTTCAATCTGATTTTTTTTTTAGATTCCTCTTGATATAAGCTTTCAGCAATATGTCAATGGATTTCGGGCTTTCAGGAATCAAAAGGGCTAATTTTTATAATCTCTAGTTTGTGTCCAGCTAATTAATGAGCCAAGCGCCTTATTGTGTTCATCTAGATACTGTGACAAGCTTTTAACTGTGTCCACATTCACTTTAAATTACACTTGTTCAAAAATCCCAGGTCCACATGCTGCGGTCGTATCATACTGCGCTCGGCGTAGCCCTTTATTTTTTTCATGTTAAAAGTATATAGTTCAATGGTAAATTAGAGCACTTGCAAAAACTTTGCAATTTTCCGTTTTTAAACGATGCTTAATGTGCAACTTTTATAAAGCAGACTTAAAAGTATAATAAATTTAATGCAACCTTCCGTAGTTAGCATTTCTAACAGGCTATCTTAACCTTGGTAAGATAAAAGATATATTTTTATTTTTTGGAAATGATGCATGAAATTTTCAGGAATGAAAACCCTTTTGCAAGTAATGATATTCTAATTCTCGGAAATAGAATTCTTCCTAAATAATATAATTAGCTATTCTTTGTTTTCCATTACATTTCACATTTAATGCTAGGTTGGTCCCTCTTGAATATTTTTTATAACTATAGATAAATTCTACTTTTGATTTTATGTAGTGCTTTTTTTATCTTAATATTTTATATATAAGACGTCTTTTCTTTATATATCTATCCCAATAATTAGGATGTAAGGTATGGCGTTACGGAAGTGAAAACCGAACCGTCAATCCAAAACAAATAATCCAAGGACAATGGCCACAGAGGAAACAACAAAGAAACAGAGACACAACATGAGTACGGCACAGAAAAGAAAAATAAAGACACACCCACACAAAGATGAGCAACACGCACCCCCCCCCAAAAAAAAACATGGGTGCACCGGTAAAGTAAGCATCTCCTACTTCTGATAAGACACCCGCCGTGTTGTACATGTCAAATCCGGTAGTAACTTGCCCTTTGAATCCTGGGATAATTTCTGTTGGAATTCCTGATTTTGTGCTTTCAGCATTGTAATGTCCCTATTTTTCTGTAATAGATCCTTCTGCATGTTGTTTACACTGGTTTGTAGATTTGCTATTTGTTTTTCCAATTCCATTCTGATTGACGATTCCTGTAAACACAAACGTATAACAAAATATTCCTCAGTGGTTGCTAATAATATACAGATCATGGAACCTTAATTGATTTCGTATTTTAAAAAGGGTGAAAATTGAATTGCTTGTTACCAAAATTTAAAAAAGTCATATTTTTTTAAGATCACACTTGTATACAGTCTCATACCTCGGTCGAGTAAATTACATGATAAGCCATATTCACTTCATCGGAATATTAATTAGTACCTGCATAATTAATTGGTGTAGCAGAGCCGTATCACTGGATACTGGGGCCGATGTTGTTACTTCATATGTATCTGGTATACCCTGGTCTAACATAGCATGGCACTCAACACTTAAAACAATAAACGCTAATGTTTGGATCCACATTTTGCTTTAGAGATAAACATTTAGTATGATCCACGTGATATCTTATCATCTTACATAGTTTACATACTTGTGCCAAATGATAGACATATACTACAACAATTTCTAAACTCTCTTTTCAGAATTTAAAGTTCGACGCTTTAACAAGACATTGTTTCTCTCATTCTTATTCAATTTATGATCTCCGTTGTGTCCATTTCTGAAAATATGTCGCCTTCTTGATTGCTTTTCCAACGTTTTACATTCTTGAATGAAATATATTGAATAAAGCATTCGTGTACATGGTGGTTTGGAGAACATCAACGATGACGACGTCGCTTATAAATGATCAAAAGGTCCTTGAGACCTTTTAGAATTCAACCCGAGGACCGTTTGCCATGATCTCATACTGCTACAAGGCCAACAAAGCTTACATGAATAACTAATACGTACCCCATTCAACAAAATACCTGCAGACCTTGATGTAAAAAAAAACTTTACTGATGGGCGATGACGCATTGTCTATTAACGGTAGACTTCGAGGTGTTGGAGCTGGATTGACACCATCTTGATGATGATCATTGGTATGGGGCCATGTTGGAAGGCGATCTCGAGTATCCACAACTACTACCGTCTGGCGCTGGTGAACGCAGAGATCAACAAAGTGCACGAGCTCATTGGGACATTGCACAACGTTCCGTGAAAAGTTTTTACTCACTACAGAAACTGTACCTGTTTATGGGTATGAAGCTGACCAAGGTTCACCGCATCATTTGGTGTCGGCAGTCTCCATTGCTTATTGACTTAGAGAAGGAATTCTTCAAGCTGATGAATGACTCTGCAGGACCAAGGAGAACATACGGAAACACGTCAATGTAAAGCTCGTAAGCTAGTGACTACAGAGGAGCAGTCGCTGAAGTTTGTGACCAACCCAACTTTGATCGTCTGGAAGCGTTCCAGAAGAAGAAGACCAAACTTAAGTTCAACAAACCTGCCTACCTCTGAAACTATCTTTTATATTTCAAAAAATCCACTACGGTTTCGTTAAGTTTCGTTTCGTACGG
>MJUU01063896.1:72064-85885 GCA_002080025.1 Modiolus philippinarum | reverse complement strand
AAAACGATTTTTGAAAACCTACGACTTTTCCCCATAGTTAACTACTAATCCACAATCGCATCGAGTGAGAAACGACATTTCTACACTAGAGATAGTTAAATTTTCAAATATTTTAAACGCGAGGCTTGCCGAGCGTTTAAAATATTTGAAAATTTAACTATCGAGAGTGTAGAAATGTCGTTTCCCACGAGATACGGTTGTGGATTTTATTTCTCTAATGATTTCAAGGAGATTTTTGACAAAAACATGACCCCCTTTTCTGATGATCCGAAATAAATGTGTTCTTTGGAAGTGACGTCATAAGGCATGGTCGCCTTTTTTCATGACGTCACAATGGTAAAGTCGGAAAACGGCAAACATATTTGACGTCATAATTGAATTTCATCCAATCACTTGCCGAGAACAACATTCTCTCTAGAGAGGAGAAACATATTTCTCCAACCGCTCAGGAAACGTGAAAACAGGACAGAAATTAGAGAACAGTATTTCTCCAACTGTTCAAGAAACGTGAAAACAGGACAGAAATTAGAGAATTTTGATTCTAAGTTTCAAAATAAAGATATGGCATCAATTTAAAGAAAGTGTGAATGAAAATGATAATTCTGGAAAGTCTGTCAACTTTGAGTTGCCATAGCGACAAAATTAAGTCGGTGACCCCCCATTTTTTTCGCCGAAAATTTTCCCCTAAGTCACAAACTACTTTGTCACAGAATTTGAGAAAAAAAATCAATGGTGGAACTAAATAGGCAGTTCGGTCTTTAAGCGTAGTTATTCATGGGTTTCTAAAATGAAGTGGTGTAAAAATTCGACGTTGCCGCACCATTCCGGGGGAAGTTGTATTTTTTCTGACGTTTCAATATTGTGACGTGACGTTGTTTCCATTGTTCCGTCAAGGGTGGTCATGTGATGCGAGATGCATGAATCTCACATGGGTATCTCACACTGGATTCTTGTGTCACACACGTACAGAAATGTGAGAAAAGGATATCTCAAACGGCTAAAAATAGGCACTGGCTTTTCTCAAATGTGAGAACTAGTTTGTCTTTTTGGTTTCACTGTAAATTTCCTTACCAATAGTTTCTTCAGTTTGATTTTCATTCTTATCTTTATTGAAAACTATTTAACCCGTGAGTGTTGCAGCAAATACAATTCAACAATACATTTAAACAATGAAAACAAATATGAAGAAAAATAAAAAGCAACACAGTATTATTTCGATACTAAAACAGTATAAGGGTAGTCTTTCTTCAGTCCTAAAAGAGATTTCTTACATGTTGACGACAGGTACGAACGAACGTAAGAGGACCATACATTGCTGTCATTTTAAAAGCCATAAAAAACTAGAGTAATGATTGTCGGAAACGACAGTGATCCCCGCACCCCCTGTTTGACACAGAAAACAGCTATAGACCCTGGGTATAATTTTTCTTAACATTTTTTAAATTAGACTATTGACAATCACTATTTTTACCGTAAGGAATAAAAGAATATATGGTTGTTAGGCAGAATTCCAAAAAATAAGTAGTCTTTGAGACTTCCAGGAATTTTACCAAACTTGGAATCATATATTTTGGAAATCAAATTGGTGAAATGTTTCTTCTAATTCTAACAATTTTTTTAACTATGGTTAACTAAACACATTCTAAATTTCTAAAATCTGTATTGCATGGACACGGGTTATGTATTCCGGTATATGTATGAAATCATTATGCTAAACTCCTCACAGGAAGGGATCTTGGTGGAAGCTGTATACTGAGGGTACATAACTTACTTTGTCAGTTGGTAATGGGTCTGGAGCTGGCATGTCAGTTAACTGCTAGTAGTCTCTTGTGATTTCATGTTTATGTCCGTATATTTAGTTCTTTCAGTTTCATTTTTCACAATTGACTCAGTCCTGTTGCCAACTGAATTTTACTGTTGTTACGATTGTTTTTTGATTTATCGCATTGGCTGTAGGGGGAAGGTTTGGGCCCAATAAAACTAGTTTAACCCCGCCGCATCAGGTTTGCGCCTGTCCTTAGTCAGGAAATTTATTAAGCCTTTGTGTGTCTTGTCCTTTTTCTAGTTAGTTTACTTTATGTCTATAGGAGTCTAGGATGATGTTTATTTCGCAGAACTTGATTACTCTTTATTCAGGGGCCGACTCCGACCTGCCGTTGGGTGTGGGGTTTTCTCACCGTTCATTGAAAATCTTATGGTGGCTTTGAGTTGTTATTACTCCCCTTTGGGTCGTTGTCTCTTTGACACATTCCCCGTTTCCCTTCTTTTTTCTATTTCAATGTAGAATTCCAAAAATTAGTGGTCTCTGACAATTTCAGGAAATTTACCAAATTTGGAATCAATTATTTTGGAAATCCAATAAGTGAAAATGATTGACCTTATCAAAACAAATGATAACAGTTTGGTTGCTAGGTAGAATTCCAAAATATATGTGGTCTTTGACACTTTCAGGAAATTTACCAAAATTGGAATCAAATATTTTTGAAATTCTATTGGTGAAAATGATTGCCCTAATGGAAACAAATCCTACCAGAATTGTTGCTAGATAGAATTCCAAAAAATAAGTGGTCTTTGACACTTTCAGGAAATTTACCAAAATTGGAATCAAATATTTTTGAAATCCAATTGGTGAAAATGATTAACGTTATCAAAACAAATGCTAAAAGTATGGTTGCTAGGTAGAATTCCAAAAAATAAGTGGTCTTTGAGACTTTAAGGATATTTACCAAAATTGGAATCACATTTTCGAATTCTAAGATTTCAGAATTTTTATCTTTTTTCAAATACTTGCCAAAATATTAGATTATATGCCAAAATGTCCAAAAATATCAGTCTTTGACATTTTCAGGAAATTTACCAAAGTTGGAACCGGAATCAAAATTCTGAAAGCTTATTGCGCATCTACAGCTATATGCAACAATTCTGCAACAAAGTTAAATCCATAAATTCAAAAATGTAGGATGAGTTTGCGTCGCATGCCAAATGTGTCACAATCCACATTTTTGTGGTCTTTGTCAAATCGACATCTTGGGGTCTCTTGTTTGCATCAAGATAGATATCAAAAATCCGAAAGCTTATTGCGCATCTACAGACCATATGCAACAATTCTACAACAAAATTAAAACCCTAAATCCAAAAATGTAGGAGGAGTTCGCGTCGCATGCCACATGTGTCAAAATGGACATCTTGGGGGCTCTTGTTTGCACCAAGACCAATATCAAAATTCCGAAGGCTTCTTGCGCATCTGCAGCATATATGCAACAGTTCTATAACAAAATTAAAACCCTAAATCCAAAAATGTAGGAGGAGTTCGCGTCGCAAGGATGTGTGACGGACGGACGGACAGACGGACGGACGAACGAGGCCAACGACAATATCCCCGAACTTTCATTCGAAAGTGCGGGGATAATTAGTTACCTTGCTTATTTGAGTTTTTGTGTATTTCAATAATGACTGCAGTTCAAGTTTAATATCCCTCAAATTCTGTTTTGTTAATAAATCTCTTTTATCTCAATTAGATACCTTTTAGTCTGATCCGTTGGTAAGGTGAAATCTAGATAGATTATTGTTCCTGAATTTTGTGTTTTACCAAATTTGTTAAAGCATATATATCTTCTAATCGTCATATTTTTTATCCTAATTCAATTCTTTTGTTTAAATTGATTTTTTTATTATAAGTTTTGTAAACAAACTTTGCTTAGTATAGTCTTTCTAAAATATTATCTAAATGTAATTTGAAATCTTCAGCACAATTACCTAATGCTCCCTCCCATTAATAAAAATAAAACAAATCTCCCTTCTGACCGAAGATTTCTGAGGAATAAAAATAAAGAACAAACATATCACGAAATGTGGTTATGTGTATTTATTCAAAATAACGTTTCGGTCGGTAAACGGTTCAGATATATACGGAATTGTTTTGAATTTCTCCCTAATACTTATTTCAAGTATCAAGGAAACTGTTTTTTTTTTAATTTGACCCTTTTTCCATTAAAGTTTTGTTAAAGATTTTGCATTTGTTGGCATTCCATGCAAATTGTACGAATTCTAAAACAGCGTCCTTACCAAACTTGATCTATGACACACATACTCCAAGTCCGCAAACCAACTGTGACAGAATGAAAGATGGAAGGAAAAAATAAATCTTTATGGCCCAAAACTTAAAAAAAAGCAAATCCCTTCTCTTGACTGACTGTTCCCTTCATGATAAAATTTAAATCTTATTCATGTACCGTTATTTCAATGATAAATTGTTAAGTAAAAATAAACACGAAAAAAAAACCAAAAAAAAAAAAAAACAAGAAAGAATAATTACTATAATGTAACATTAATTCGAATCAACAAAGCAGTTTACACTTATTTCAAAACGAAAATATGGGCATAATCAGGACAACATGAAATGTTTATGAAGAGAGACAAACTATTTTATTTTCTTAGGTAACGATCTCATTGCTTTAATGGTATATATAAAATAAATGAAAAATTACCATGGGGACAATATTATTCAAAAGCATAATTTGACTGAAAAACAATGTTGTCATTGTTTCTAACTTTCAAAGCATTTAAAAATTCAAAGTTTTGTTAAGAACTAAATACAACGGTATTAAACTAAATAACGTATTTCGTGTTTCTTTTACACACATATGTAAGTTATTCACGTTTTCCATACATTTGACATTAAAAACTTCATACGAAAATATAGGATCCCCAATAAGTATATACAATACTGGCTTTCAGCGGGATAATCCTGAGTATCGCCCAAGTTGGCACTGCATGGCGTGTGGGGAGCAAGGGAGTGACCTTGATATAATTTTTGTCAAGAATACCGCTTAAGTGCACGCTAGGGGCCTCTTTGATCTCGCTTGAAGGGGTGAATATTGTTCACCTCTGGTTGACATCAAGATGTAGACAGGAATAAAAGCCCTGTCCTTGATAAACTGGAGTAGCTATGTATCGTGTGTGTTTTTGTCACATCATTCACTCCATATATCTTTCATTTTTTCTTATACGTACGATTCGTCTCGGATAGGTACCTTTCGTCAAAATGTAAGAAATCTCTTGTGATCAGAAACCAACGTTACACACTCTGTTGTTCTTTTCTAATATTAAGATATCAACCCCGGGACATCAACCAATATACTTCGCAGTTATGTAATTATAAAACTACCTTTTCTACACTACATAACACCCCACTCTTTTAAGTAATCCTCATTACTGTTGAACGTCGAAAGAAATATTCAATTAGTTTCTAATCTAAGCCAATTTAGAATAAAATACAAGTCATGATATTTTTTATTAAATCCCAGAAGTGTGCTAGAGTTGATTTACAGGGGAAGTAACTCTATCTATCGATTTCCTGATTGTTAACAAGAACAAATATCTTTCTTGGAAATAATTCCTAAATCTATTACATGTGAAGCATCTCCATTATATCATAAAGATATTATGAAAAACTCTAACCCATATTTCCAAACGTTTCGGTTTTTATTACACCCTTATTCAGTAGATACTAGACACAAAACATTCCACTGAAGAAGGCTGCAATAAAAGCCGAAACGTTTAGAGTTTTCACCCTATCATACTTATAGATTTTCATGACGATATTATTAATCTAATTGCATATGCGGACCCAGAAGGGGTCTGGGGATCGGCCATTTTCTGGAAAATTGGTTAAACGTGTTCAATTTCCGGAAGACTTTAATTTCCGGAAGACTTTAGGCGAAAGTTGACAAAAAAGTGTCAAAAATAGCATTTAAAGATTAGTATGGAACTTCCCTTTTCGAAGGCTGGATCTGGTGGTGAAATTTGAGATTACTTACACATATAAGGGGGCCATATATTTTTTTCTTTATTCAAATACTTATTACATATTTGGGTTGTAGTACATCAAATAAGAACATAAGAAAACATAAAAGAATTATATACAGTCTGAAATCCAGTGGTATTTAAACAATAGAAAATGAACTCTCGTTTAAAAAAGATAAAAATGTCGATTGCAACGCGTAACTCGTTGTCAGGGCCTGATAAAAGTTACTTATAACATGAAAATTTATACTGTGTTATGTTCATGTGACGTATCTTGATATTGACAAATGATATTTTTTAAATTTTTTGATATTTCTCGCATATTTTAAATGAAAAATGAGATTTCCCGGAAAAACATGGTTCCAAAGAGTTCTGGATCTAGGCATTTCTTTATAACGAAAATTCCCAGGAAAAAACATACTTTAAAATTATATTTATTTATCTATTCATTTGCAAAATTTGGACAGGGTACACGCATTGGTTTTGACGGAATAAAGTAGACAAAACGACCGTTTATACCTCGCAACCATCAAGGTTAAATAAACAATATCGATTTTTACTCACTAAGCACGTGGGGTCTTTGAATGGGTTTTAACTGATAACACGCCTTTTTCCTTAATTGAACCAATGAAATCTTGTGTTGATGATTACCCTTTGAAATCATGGATATAAAAGGAAAATGGTGCTGTTTCGGAACGATATAATTTTGCCTAGTTACACAGGATTAGATTTGGATCTTAAGAGTTTCTTATGCAAGAATCGTTACTAAATTGACCTATAAATAAAGTATGTGAAAAAATCTATCTGTACATATAATCTTGTCTGGGTACATGCATTTTAACGTTCTATAGTAATTGATTTTGACCAATGTGTCCATTCAATATTTTCATCACGACAGTAAATTATTTAAGGAATTCGCATATCACCTCTTCTTGTGGGCAAGTTTAATCACTTTTTAACTACAAAGTAAAGATCTGGGAATTGAATGACGTTTTCACTAAATATTGTATTAGTTTATTTCTTTTGAAATCTTGACATTTTGTTGATTGTTTATTTTCGTCGCCATACTGTTAATTTGTTCCGAAAAAGTTATGAGACACAGAAGAGTTTTTCTAGAAGGGAGATAATTTTATACCACTAGATTTCCCGCTGTATAAATGTTTACAATATAAAACAGTTATTTGTCACCTCTCCTCAGTTCTAATGACTGTTGCAAAAAAGAAACGACTGTTTTAATTTGTTCAGAGGTTGACGGATTAAGTATAATAGTCAACTTTTTAACTGATTCAGGGAATTAAAATTTAGCTGAGTTTTCAAATAATATTGTAAATGTTGCTTTTTACAAGATTGATTAATTAATTGCACAATTAAAGAAGAAATGTTCCTCATTGTCCAAGACTTTTCATGTTTTACATAGTCTGTCCTCTCTGGGTATCTTATAGTATCTACCAGTCTCTATTAATAACTCATGGTCACTCACTCTAAATTTTGATTGGCGTCTTTCCGTGTGAGCTGGAACTCGAGTCACAAATTACTAGCCTTTCACATCTAATCACTGAAAACTGAATAACAATTTCGGCTCAAATTTTTTATTTTTGTCAGTACATACCTTGACTTTAGACCAACATACTCCAAAATCTCACTTTTGAAGCGTTCATTTTGACAAGTATTATTCTCGAATTCAGAAATTTCGTTCCGGGATTTAGGCGGACGAAAGGACACCCAGGTATCGCCATATACCCCAACTGGAAGCGCAAGTATGATAATAAGCTCAAAAAGAGTTTAACTCTCGTTGTTGTTTATGAACAAATAAATGGATATGTAGTTAATATACATAGGACAAACTCCCTTTACATACATGGTAAGATTAAGCAAATGGAAACGCTTTCATTGCTGTTCTCCATCTTGAAGTCATCATGAGGCTGATTATCTATTTCTCTTAATTAATGTATCTAAACTAATTCAACTCTCCCATTCGTATACTGTATTTCTAATTTCATACTTATTTTGTTCAAATGCAAGTCGATATATATTACAAAACTTTTGACTGAAATGTTTTTCTAAGTAGCCACTTATTACAAAAGAACTCCATCTGTTAATGTAAAGTGTTGATTTTGTGATCAATCGGAACAACCACTCATTATTGATATTTCATAATAAATAAATTCCCATGGGAAAAATAAATCAGGGACAACAACAGAGCACTTTCAGGACAATAGCTTAATTTAGTCAATGACATGCTGTCAATGTTACAGAAGTGTCCTTCAAATGATGAAAATATGTAATGATTTTGATTAAATCCCACCAATCTGTTATTTTCTCAATTATCTGAAGGCAATGAAATTACATTCATACGAAGTAAAAAGACTCGCAATATTCCTGAAAGTTATTGGCAAACCATATTTCATATGAGAGATATATTTCCGTCAATCATAGCTTTGAAATAACAATAGCAGCCAGGATTTAATTAGCAGCAGATGTTCTTCATAGAATAACAAACAGGTTTATTGTGTATTGGAATTAGAAATGGAATTTTATTTTGCGGTTTTCTGTATTTCTCCTTTTCTGTTGTTTACTATTGGTAAGTATAACTTATACTATTTCTAAAGGGGGTCGAGGGCGAGACAGAGGGGATTAATACCAACATTTTAAAACATGACGTGATTTCTAATTTGTTATGGATTTTCAGCATGTCAATGGGTCATTAGTACAGACACAATAACATCTAAACGATCAAGTTCGAAAAGAGAGTCAGATGTTAACTAAAAATATAACGAAACACAAGAGGAGTCATTTAAAATAAGAAAGTTATTTGTTGGTATCAAAGATTTGAAAAACACCCGATGATATGAAGGCAGTAGTGTCTTTTATAAAACAGTTATTAGAACTAAGGAAGGGAGACCAATGATGTCTTTGTATCAATATTATTCTATGCTAAATTTGTATTGAATTATGTTTGTTGCATGTATGTTTCTTGTTATGCTGCAACCTAAATAGGTTTATGTTTTGCAATTAAATAAATAAACAAAAATTGTTATTATTTAGATGTTTTTTTTGGATTTTCTATCTCTACTTATGAGAATAATTTCCTTCACCGTTATATGTCCCATCATAAGAAGATTTATCTAAACGTTATATAAACATAATGGTCTGCCATCTGGCTTTATGGCCCAATTTTCTATTTGCCCATACCTGGTTCTACGGCCCGATGTTCGGTCTGCATTCGCTTGATGCTTCACCCACTTCGAGTCTGCCCTTGCCTGATTCTGTCTGCTATTATCTGGCTCTGTGGTAGAGTTTTCCTTTTGTTCTCACATGTTTCAATAGATTAATGCCAGTATACCCTCACCCGGTTCTCTGGCTTAATTATCTGTTTACCTCCACCTTACTCTAGGGCCTAGTTTACCTTTAGCCATCACTTGTTTCAGTAGCTAAATGTCAGTCTGCCCTCATCTGGCTCTGTAGCCCAGTTTTGGTCTGCCGTCTGCCATGGCTTAGTTCTGTCGCCCATTCTTTGGTCCAAGGCCTTTTGAGTGTTGCTTTGTCCTTCTTTACCTCTATCATAATTGCCAACACATTTTTTGTTCAAACAACTATTAAAACATTTCTACGATATACACTAATAACATGTAAAACACAGCTAGTGACCACACTCCATGATCTGGCCAAAAATCTATCTGAGGGAAATCAAATCGACGAAATATTACTAGATTGGTCGAAAGTGATCGACAAGGGTCCTCATAGAAGATTACTACTGTATAGAATAAGAATAGAATAAGAGATAACACTCTAAAATAGATAAATATTTCTCTAAGACCGCACTAAATAAGTCAAGATGCTAGTAGATGGATATCACTCATCTACCTGCTCAGTGGACTTTTATGTGCCAGAAGGGATTAAGTTCACGACCCTCTCTTTTTCTAAATATTCATTAACGACTTCCCAGAACCAGTAAATTACATGCAAGACTCTTAGGAGATGATTAACGTATCATTAATAGCAAATCCGATCAGCAACAATTGTAATAAGGTATCAATCAACTTGAAATATTAGAGAAAACCTGGCAAATGCATGCCATTCAATGCATATGAATGATTCATCTTCCATATTACTAAGAAAAAGAAGGCTATAGAATAAGATTACACTCTCCGTAACCAAACATTAGAAGTTACGACCGGCAGGATGTCTCTTGGAATATCAATAATATTTAAGCAGGACCACACATTAACAACATCACTTCCAAGGCGAACTTAACTCAATATGTTTTCTTAGACGTCACACCCATTCCTGTCCGAAAGAAGTGAAAACAACAGCATATCGGCCATATCCTAGTCTGGCGAGACCCGTCATCGAGAATGCCAGCGCAGTGTTGGTCCCATATACCATACAGAAACCAAATTGGTCAGCTAGAATCCAATGAGAGGCAGCTCGATTGTAATATAACAACTTTAGCGAACGAGATCATAGAGCAGTTACAATACTCTCTCAGATCTTGAATGGGAAACTACTACTGTATTTATCCAAATCATTAAAAAATGTATAAATTATTTTCAATATGTAATACAGAAATATTCAAGAGACTAGCTGTTTTTCTTAAAAAGATAAATGCATTCCTGTAAATTTTTGCCATTGTTTTGTCTGCTTTTATTTAATTTGTAGATCATATATAATAATATTATTGTGTGATTCCATATAACCTGTTCTGTCACGTTTATTGAAAAAATTATGTATATTGACCTCATGTTACACATATGTTACTGTGTCTTAGTGTTACCTAATAAAAGTTGAAAGTTGGAAACAATCGAAGATCAAGCAGTCCTTATGTACAAGATCGTTCACAATCCTGTGGACTTACCTTATGCAGATCTTCTAATTCAACAAACACATGTACAAAGGGCAACACTGGTTTCAGAATTTCAGAACCATCTATGTTAACTGGCACCAGATGTCAATACAACCGCGAAAGTGCACATCGGTCGACAAGATCCGTGCAGGTCTAAGGCCAATGACAATAACCATGTTAATACGACCTGCACATGTTTTTTTAATTGTACTTACAGATTTGTCTTTAATATTATTTATTTATTTTTATTTATTTCTATTTATTTATTTTATTTATTTTTTATTTTTATCATTTTTTTATGCACGGATTAATGACACTCGGACGAGTCAACTCCAGACGTGGAGAAGAAACCAAAGTTTATTGCGCTTTCTTATTGTGCTTGTAAAAATTGTAGGGCGTCCACTTTCAAAATAATTTTCGTAGTCATTGAAACTTCATTTCATCTGTCAAATTTCAATCATTATCTTTTTGTTTCTCTTCCTATTTGGAATTATCTTTCAGCAAGGGTCATAATCTCAACTCTATAATTACGCAGAATCGCCCTTCAGAAACTAAGGAATTGTGGGTACAGTGATTGTATTTCAAATTTTGGTGTACGAACGATCGATTTTCATCGGATCCAATGACGTTACGTTTATTAGAAATATTTTGGTGTACGCTCTATCCACAATGCTTTAGTTTCTGAAACGGCGAATTGAACATAATATTTCCCGTAATTGCAAGATTTATTTCATGAATGCAATAAATTTGAACCAAATTTTCTCTGAATTACCAATTCAGTGTACAACAATGAGCAGACGACGAGTGCAAACTGACTGTTATATCTGATTCTTTTGTAATGCTTTTGACAAGCTGTTTGTTGACATTATTAGAAACATACGAAGAAGACGACAAATTGGTCCACCATTGATACTTAAAATATTTTTTAAAAGGTCACTAATTGATATCTCGTGATATCTCGAAGACGAGTACTTTATTGTAAGAATTATTTATTAAAACGAATTATGTAATGATGTCCCCAAAAGAGTTATTTTTTAATATTGTGTTTGCTCCGTGTCATATTTTCTTCTTTCTTTGGAAAATGTAACGAAAGTTGATATCTAGTGATATCCAACTCGCGTATATTCTTATCTGCATTTGCAAAAATATTGTATGTTTTTTCGGTTCTTTTGTATGTCACGCGATGTTTTATTCAGATTAGCAAACGACAATTCTCAGCAACATTAATCACGGCGAACGAAAACTGACAATAAACCAAATACAATGGCAAAATCGAAAAAAAAAATGATAACACACCACAAAATTGACCAATAAAAGAAAAAGAAAGGTCATATTACTAATTCATATCGAACTCCAACATCAAAATTCCATTATGAATCTCAAATATTTTCGTTCGTGAAAAAAGATGATTTGTAATGGCAGAATCATAAGAAAATTCTGTATATACTATTCAAAAAAAGTAATGACCATCAAGAAATTTATAGGGGGATTTCAAAAAGTAAGGATGCTCGCTGGTCACGTCCAACTCGGACAAAACTCTCTTGTTTGTATATGTCCTTACAATATTAGTGATTTGGTGTGCACATAACATTTTTCAAAGGCTCTCATGAGCTTTTTTTTACCAAATATACACTAAAACAATTACACAACTAAAAGATACATTTGCAAGCACAAAAATGAACAAAATTTAAATACTCAAGATATGTTAGGATAGAAACCTAAAAACTAAATTGGACTATTCTTGAAACACGGGTACAGCGTTTATAATATATGATATTTTTGTATTTTGAAACATTTGGGTCGATGCCACTGCTGGTGGACCATATATCCCCGAGGGTATTCACTAGCCTAGTAGTCAGACTTGTCTGACATGACAATTTTACCTTGCATTTTCTCGAAATTAACTGTTTTTATAAAAATTCAATCCCTTAAAGATACCGAGGCTTCATTCCAAGTATTGCACTCGGCCGATGTCATTGGTACTGGATTTGGCCTCCTATTTCGACATTTTTGATGATGATTACTTCTTTCTAACTAATTTTGGATTATGGCTTTCCATATTATTTGATTCTGATGCTGCTGTTGAAAGATTGAAACATATGTATAGCATAAAAAAATTACTGTTTATCGTACATTGTATGCAACATGGATATTTTTTTTTGAAGTTGATAGAAAATTTTTGTAGGCAACATCCTCAAAATAATAAAAGTATAAACATTTCTTGTATCAAAAAGTTCAACGACTTTTATTTTCCTAATGAATGGCAAGGGCATGTACATCTTGCAATAGGTACAACTGACTGAAATTAGGGTATCATGAAATGACCACCTGTTGACAGAAATTGTGACTTGACATTAATCAACAACTGGCATCGTTGACATAAATCGTCAAAATCAAAATCAGAGAATATGTACAAATGACCTGCAAAATTTAAATTTAAGGCTTTTTAGGGCTTGCAATATGGTGTGAGGTTCCTCACTGTGTTGAAGACGTACGGTGACCCCTAGATGCTTTGTTTTAGGTAGTTTTAACCAGGAGATTGGATGTTGTCTCTTTGACATTTACCCCATTTCCTTTCTTCTTTCTATTTTTCACTTTGAAAACTGTATGAGGTTTGTTCTGGACAAATGGGGTACCATATTACCATATATTTGATGTAAAAATGACTTTTTATCTAGAAAACTATAGGAGATTGACTGTAGACAAAAGATGGTACCCGTTTGGCAGCCGCCCGCGAGCCATTTTCACCACTTCTATAGCCGGATTTCCAGGTTAAGAATGAGACTGTTTGCTTGTTAACTATGATTACTACCGATATGTCAATCTTCTTAGAGACTGTTTGGTTGTTAACTATGGTCACTACCGATATGTCAATCTTCTTAGAGACTGTTTGGTTGTTAAAGTGTTAACGATATGTCAATCTTCTTAGAGACTGTTTGGTTGTTAAAGTGTTAACTACGGTTACTACCGATATGTCAATCTTCTTAGAGACTGTTTGGTTGTTAACTATGGTTACTACCGATATGTCAATCTTCTTAGAGACTGTTTGGTTGTTAAGTGTTAACTACGGTTACTACCGATATGTCAATCTTCTTAGAGACTGTTTGGTTGTTAAGAGTTAACTACGGTTACTACCGATATGTCAATCTTCTTAGAGACTGTTTGGTTGTTAA
>MJUU01063896.1:51111-70287 GCA_002080025.1 Modiolus philippinarum | reverse complement strand
TGTTAACTACGGTTACTACCGATATGTCAATCTTCTTAGAGACTGTTTGGTTGTTAAGTGTTAACTACGGTTACTACCGATATGTCAATCTTCTTAGAGACTGTTTGGTTGTTAAGTGTTAACTACGGTTACTACCGATATGTCAATCTTCTTAGAGACTGTTTGGTTGTTAAGTGTTAACTACGGTTACTACCGATATGTCAATCTTCTTAGAGACTGTTTGGTTGTTAACTATGGTTACTATCGATATGTCAATCTTCTTAGAGACTGTTTGGTTGTTAAAGTGTTAACTATGGTTACTACTGATATGTCGATCTTCTTAATTGAAATGTTGGATAAATTGAAAAGTTTTTGCTACAAAGTAAATGTATCTGACAGTTTCCACTTCTATCAGTAACAACAAAGGCAAATTGAATTTTTAACTAAAAACAGAGAACACTCTTTGATTTTAAAATACATTACAATTTTCTACAGAACACGATAAAGTAACAAATTAAACAGCGATTGATCTTCAAAACTTTGTTATTTTTGGTGTTAACCACTGTAGATATATTTGAACGATCCATTTTAAGAGATGAAAGACTTGTTTAAGTGATCAATTTTCTGTGCAGAGCAATATTTATATATGATAATTGTAAGTGTTTGATGATTTCACTAAAAAAAAAACAAAAACAAAAACAAAATAAAACAGTTTTTGGTTGTCAGGAAACTACCAGGGGATCTAGTACACATAATCTCTTTTTGTATATATATATATATTTTTATTTATTCAAAATTGCAGACAAAGAACCCATTTGGATTATGGCAATACAAACATATATCAAACAAAAACATAATATAATAAAACAAATACAGTGAAGATATATATCAGCTAAGTGTCTCCTCTCCTCAGTTCTAATGACTGTCTAATAAAAGAGACAACTGTATTTATATCTTCAGGTGTTGATGGACTAAGGATAATAGCTAGTTGCTGGTGAAAAGTTTTTAAATTAAACTTGTTATTATTTTTATTAAATTCTGTTATAAGATTTGTTAGAAGTTGGTTATTAATTTTACAATTAAAGCAATGTATTTCGTTTTCTTCTATATAACAGAATTTACATATTCTTTGCTGCCTAGGGATCTTTTTGTATCTACCTAATTCGATTAGTAACTCATGGTCACTAACTCTAAATTTAGTGAAAATTTTCCTTGTTTCGTTACTTTGGTGGTTTAAATAAAAGATTAGTGTCCAAAGATATAAAATAACTCTATCTGGCTTCCAGCGCGACAAACATATTTTGAACAATAGAAATAATTGAGAGATTAATTCAAAACGAAAGAATAAATAGATAAACTTACTTGTCACATTAGCAATAAAAATTATGTAATTAAATGTCTAAAACGTATTTTATGAAATCTCCAAAGAAAATATAAAATGAAAAAGGCGTAATTTTATTTGAAGTCCAAACATCCAAATATTTCCGGGTTTTAATCTCCCTTACTCCCCCTAAACTCGGTCCCCGAGTTTGCCGAATATACAACTAGTTTCATCGTCTGGGGTACCGTCCTCTTGAACATTTGACTTTGCCCATAGGAATAGTTGGTCCTCGTTGTCGTTTGTCCAGTTCTGATAGTTCATGCAAAAGCTGTTGAATTTTGTAGGATTTCACTGCATTTTCCTCTTTAAGTCCTTCTATCACACGTTGCTGTTGTTTCCGTGATTCGCCTTCCTCCTCAGCTTTTCTTAACTTTGCACGTATACGATTTAATTCCAAAGATAAATCCTCCTGAAAGTCTATCAATTGGCGGTTTTCATATTCATATTTTGTTTTCAAAAGTTCGAATTGTTCTAACTTTTCCTCCATCACTTTAATTTGTCTTCAGTTGTTTTCATTTTCAGAATTTTTGTTTTCAATACACCTTTTTTAAATCCACATTTTCTTGCACAAGATATTAATTCTGAATTTTCAATATTTGATACTTTTATTTCGTGCAGTAAACCTTTGTTAGATGCCTCCTTCTTTCTTATTGCATCTCGATTTGACTCGCACAGGCATGTCGGTGAGATAATGGTCAAAATCTGGGCGTCGTCTAGTCCATTAACAAAAAAAACGGGCCGTTGTTTCATCTCAATAAATTCCTTCATGCACTCACGGTCTCGTTGAATTTAATTTTCTTTTGAATCTTGATTTGTCCATAGGTTCCTGATGAAACATACACGGAAATAATGTCCAAAAGTCTACATTTGTAGCAGAAAGAATTTAAGGCGCAGCATCTATGCAATTCAAACATGTTTACGGTCTTTCCGCAACACTTGCACAGGTACTCCATATTTTTTTTCAAATTCAAAAGTTTATTGTCATTAAACTTACAACGTTTGTGGCATATCAAACAAACAAATACAATATATATACAAGCATATTGTGCATTCTTGAAAATGGTACTCCATTTCTATATGACTGGTTAATCCAATATCCATTCATCATGGTATTTGTTCACGAGTTCATTTCTAGTTTGGGGAAACTAGTTCTGGTAGATCTAGGTACTGAAGATTGTGCAGCGGGTTAACTCGACCAATATATATAACCGAATATATTCCGGCTATATTAAATAATACGGTATTCCAAATTATATACTTTTATTTTGCAGTATCTGGACACTTCTAGACCCAAGATCGAAACTCAATAACAATACAAAATAACAATAATATATAGATAATGAAAAACAGTTGTTATGTAAACAGATTAGTGTCCAAAGATATAAAATAACTCTATCCGGCTTCCAGCGCGACAAACATATTTTGAACAATAGAAATAATTGAGAGATTAATTTAAAACGAAAGAATAAATAGATATACTGACTTGTCACATTAGCACTAAAAATTAAGTTATTAAATGTCTAAAACGTATTTTTCCAAAGAAAATATAAAATGAAAAGACGTAATTTTATTTGAAGTCCAAACATTCAAATATTTCCGGGTTATAATGCCCGGGTTCTCCACCAATATATAACCGGGTAAATTCCGGCTATATTAATGAATAAGGTATTCCAAATTATATACTTTTATTTTGCGGTATCTGGACACTTCCAGATTGAAACTCAATAACAATACAAAATAACAATAATATATAGATAATGAAAAATAGTTGTTATGTAAACAGATTAGTGTCCAAAGATATTAAATAACTCTATCCGGCCTCCAGCGCGACAAACATATTTTGAACAATAGAAATAATTGAGAGATTAATTTAAAACGAAAGAATAAATAGATAAACTTACTTGTCACATTAGCACTAAAAATTAAATGTCTAAAACGTATTATATGAAATTTCCAAAGAAAATATAAAATGAAAAAGACGTAATTTTATTTGAAGTCCAAACATCCAAATAATTCCGGGTTATATTTGCACCAAGAGCAATATCAAATATCTGAAAGCTTATTGCGCATCTACAGACTATATGCATTAATCCTACATCAAAATCCAAAAATGTAGGAGGAGTGCGAGTTACAAGAAAAGTGTGACGGACGGACGGACGGACGGAAAGACGGAGGGTATAACATTATTCCCGAACTTTCTTCGAAAGTGCGGGGATAAAAATATTGTGACAATGCATGGTTGTACATATTTTTTGGCCCTTTTCATGCCGTCAAGTAGTGCATTTTATGATTTACAAATGACGCTGTCCCTGTGCTCTGGATCAGACTGACACTAATTTTACAAGATTGTTTATTATAATGACAAGATGACTAGTTGTTAACATCTTTTTTTTTTATTTTGGGAATTATCCATCAACTTTTCTCGGAAATAATATTAAGATACCAACACGAGCAATTTTTACCAGGATGTGTAGTCATTGGTGGAATCAGAAGGGGGTTGGAATTCCCTTTTCTGGAGAATGTTTAAAAGCTTGAAAGAAATGGCAAAAAAAAAAAATACTGGACCCCCTTTTTTCTGGAACCCAATTGGTGTTAGTTGGACAAAAAACACAAATTTGTTTACTTCAGTACTTAATTGTGCATATTAATAGCTTGCTAATGAAGTCCAAATACTAGTAGAAATAAATAAAAAAAAATCTGAACGTTTTATCGATGTATACAAATTATCTATTACTCTTTTTAGATTGATAATTCTTATGGCAATAAAAACATGATACATTCTTAGTCTAGACAGATAAATTGTTTATATATTTTACGCTAAAGGGAATTTAATTTGCCAGTTGCGGATAAAATATCTCATTCTGCACGAACAAGTATAGTTAGAAGTATGAATGCATACTTGACACCATTCCGATTTACGCGGTAGTCTACCGTTTTTGGATGCGTTATTCCGTCTCTATTGTAAAGACGCAAATATGTGTAAACCAATGTCCAATGAAACTCGATTGATCACGTATCACTTTAAAACTTTTAAAGGTCGTTCAAACACTGCAGGTGACGAGTTCCAGCAAAGGAGGGGATTGAAATTTTTATTTCGAATTCATGAAGCATATTGTGAAGTTTTCTAGAAAATGTGATTTTATTTTCGACCCAGTTACCAGATATTGGCATCAGAAATTAGATTACCATAGAATTAGAGCAAGTGTTATTATAACTTTTTAAAAATTTTCAAATTTAAATTGTTACAAAAATTCCATATTATATTTACAAATTAACAAAATACATTTTATACCTTTGATGTAATACCAGTATTGTTTTAGTATTGTGTTCATATTCTTCATTTTATTCGTTGGATCAATGAATTTAAACGCCAACAATCCATCCGTTCAAGGATAGTCAACAATTATTAAAACGATGTTTTTTTATATTTTTTCTTTTAAAAATTTTGCTTTGTTTTGTATTTGTCAGTGTTTGTATAGTATTTAATGATAATCATACTGTTAAAAAGTGATTTTGTGAAACTAAAATATTATCAATACAATATACAAAGCTGAATTGCAATGGAACAACCCAAGCTAAGTATTACAATCCTTCAAGTGTGACCTCATACCAATATTCTTGTCATCAGTTTTTTTGTCAAATTGACAGAATAAAAGGTGCATTTAAATTCATCAATAGTTATTGTGAATTGATAAGTGATGGGTGTGATAAGTAGCACTTATCAAAGTGTGACTGGTCATAAAGTTTAAAGTTAAATGGCGCTAAAGTTAATTGATTAAAATAAAATGGATTGCTTTTTTGATAACTAGTGTTTAAGTTTTGTTATGTGCATTTTGTATTCATGGAAACATACATAACTGTTACCTTAAGCAGGGCATATTTTTTTTCTATTTTCAGTAAATTGTGAGACGCAGTGTTCTCCACGTAAAGAAAACGTACAAAGGAAATGTAAGAAACCATGTTCCTTTGAACCATGTAAAAGTAGACGCAAGGAATGTAAATGTGACGGGGACTGTGGACTTAGCTGTATTAGTAAAAGTAAGTTTACTCAGAATGTAAATATGGCGGGGATTGTGGACTGAGATGTATCAGTAAAAGTTTGTTTACAAAAAATGTAAATATGGCTGGGATTTTGACAAAATCTGACACCTGATTACTTTAATTCATCGCAAGCAATATTTACTCTTCTAGATCACCTGATTACACTTTAAAATATCTTGACTCATATAGAACATCTGATAACGGTACTGTTTTAAATAAAAAGCCATATGTCTTTAAATTAGTCTCATTTTCCTCCTGTCTATTTAATAATTACTAATCATGAGAATGTATTTTTTCTTCACAGAATGTATTGCGTACCTTTCAGGACTTACCTCAGTTTTTGTGTTTTGTGTGTTTGTTTGTTTGTTTTCATTTTGCAGACTTAAAGTGTGAGGAAATAGGGGAGATAAAGTTTGGTACAGTTGAAGTTATTCCCCCTGACCGACGATTTGGTGGAATTGCAAAGTATACATGTGACGAAGGATTTGAACTGCTGGGAAAACAGGCAAGGATTAGAGTTTGTCAGGGTGATGGAAAGTGGAGTTTAAAACCACCAGAATGTAAAATCCAAAACAACCAATCTATTAAAGGTAAGGAAGACATTCAGTGGGGAATATAGTGGTACACCACATTATGTAAATAATGTACGAACGTTGAAATCGAAATTTGGAAAAAATAAGCCAATATAATAATGAACAGATATATCATGATAAGGAGGGGTATTTGCCAAAAATACAAGTTGTTTATCCAGCCTGAAAGGCGAGGGAAATTAAGAGACTTGTATTTTTGGCGAACTCCCTGACGTTTAGGATATATCTGTTTAATCACACCAAATGAAATGGGGTCTTTTTCTTACTCTTAACACTCCATGTAACAGGTTTATCAACACAATGTTTCATTGGCTTGATAGAAAGAACAATGTCGAATGTCTCTTCAATCAGTGAAGGAGAAGCGTCTTCAGTGAAAAGACACCGCTTAAGTGAGTATATTGTCGATTTGTTGAGGATGCAAAGATAGTCTAATATTATAATGCAAAACACAATTCCAGTTAGGAACAAAAGCATACAAAACTAGTACATAACATGTAAACAAGAATTCAAAATACTTAGATGTTTATATACCTTTGATCCTCTCTCCTCAGTTCTAATGACTGTTTTATGAAGGATACAACTGCTTTAATATCTTCAGGTGTTTCAGGGTCTAGAAGCCTTTTTATTTTATTTAATTCTGATGTATAGTCAAAGTTATTCTGTTTTTTAAAATGAAGAAAGGGGTTATTTCTCAATTCTTTATTTAATGTACAATGAAGAAAGAAAGAAATGACATTCATTATCAGTTTTATTTTCACAATAATGACATAATCTATTTTCTCTTGGTATTTTTTTTTGTATCTGCCTATTTCAATAAGAAGGTCATTGTCACTAATTCTAAATTTTGTTATTATTTTTCTGAATTCGGAATGTGGTTGTCCAAGATAATAGTCTTGTTTACCAATATCAGTTTTAATGAATTTGTATAAATAAATTTTACTTTTTTCATCAAGATTGTTTATTTTATTTTTGGTCAGTTTATTATAATATTCATCTGCTGTTCTTTTAACAAATTTTTTAAATAGTTTTAAAGATTTGTCTGTACCAAAATTTTCCAGTGTTTTTTGTTCCATACCAATATCTAAACAGATGTTCTTGGCATATGTATACCAAGTATAAGTGCCTTCCATATCCAATAACTGACATGTATTAAAGGCATCTTTTAATAGAGGATTTAGTTTCTGCGAATGTAATCTCGCCAAATATAAAATCGAGCGTATATAAATATATTTTTCCATTGTGGTTCTTCCCAATTCTGCACGAGCAGCAATATTTGTAGAGTTTCTTTTAACTCCAAGTGAAGACTTACAAAAATTAATATGAATTTTTTCTAAAGTTGTTTTTTCATGAAAAGAGAAAATGTCAATATTTGAATTGTTTTTTTTTACTTCTTTCTTTTGCTCTAAAATATTTTAAATATATATCCATATAAAAAATTCTGAGTTGTACAGTAAAATGTGTTGATTAAACCTTGGAGGCTTCTTTTTCCACATGAGTATACAGATGTAAGTTGTTTTTTTCATAAAAAGAGAAAATGTCAATATTTGAATTTTTTTTTTTTACTTCTTTCTTTTGCTCTTAAATATTTTAAATATATATCCATATAAAAAATTCTGAGTTGTACAGTAAAATGTGTTGATTAAACCTTGGAGGCTTCTTTTTCCACATGAGTATACAGATGTAAGCCGCGATGCCGAAGTTGCCAAGGGTTTTATTGAGTTCGAGTCTCTAACATTTTCCATGACCGCCTTATTAATCAGGACTTCCAAAAAGTGCATCTCATCTAAAAATTTTTTTTTAGCAGATATCAGTCCTTTGTGAAAATTTTTATGTTTCAATCCGAACTGTGATTCATGGTTTATTTTTACTTATTGCTGGTATGAACCATTCTTTGACTGTCATGAACTTCCAATAGTAATCACAGACACTAATAAATAGAAGGGGATGTTTGGCACGACATTAAATCGATTTGATTTCACCATTTCTTTTGAAATGTTTGTACCAAGTCAGGACCATTGACAATTTTTTCTATCAAATATGGCATCGTTTCTTAATGAATTTTCGTTTTTTTTGAAATCCAATTAGTTATAGTATAATAATTAAAAAATCATTTTAATTTTTCTCAGAGAAGACCGAATGTGGAATCCCGCCTGTGGTTGCTCATGCGCACCATGATGGTGATAAACAGCAGACTTCATTTGCCATTGGAACCGGATTACAGTACAGCTGTGATACAGGCACTACGTTTAACAGTGACGATATCCCACGTGCGTGGTGTGTCGGGGACGGACTTTGGGTAGGACCAAAAATGAATTGCGGTAGTAAGTGTTTTGCAGGACTTGAAATGTTTTTCATAGCAAAATATAAACTCATTGGACAGATGTTAACATATTAAATGGGAAAACATTGATCTATTATCACCCTGTACCAAGTAAAATATTTCTTGTCAAAGTGGAGATAATTTTTAATTTCAATTTCAAAAGAGGCTACTGGTATGTTAATTAAAATTTTCTCCACTTTCACCATGTAAAGCTATGGATATGTTATTTGAATTTTGACATCTGTATATCGTAAAATATCATCCTGTGAGCCAGAATATGAAGCACAGGGGCGAGTGAGAATAGCGAACGAGCCCCAAGCTTCATATTCTGGCGAGCGGGATGATATTTTACAATATTCCAGCTTTCAAAATTCAGATAACTTGTTTATCGTCTTTTATTTCTTATTTCTATACAATAGTTTATTGGGTTATGTGTCAAAGTCTCCCAAGGTTGCGCGGGAAATGAGGTTCATTTTTTTTTACAAAATGGGAAATCAGGGGGTCCAATCGAATTGGTAAGTGCAGCGTGTATTTTGGTAAGTGCTACCAAAGATGGCTGACGCGCCCCGCTTCGGCAAGAACATGTCAGTGTTTGAGAGTGTCTTACAGTTGTACATTTGCTCATTGTATTCTATAAATATTGCGTTTCGGCTCTCCTCCCATCTGAAAACCGATACGTGTATTTACTTTAGTACAAATAACGCTTTTCAAAAAGCTATTGAAGGAAAACCGACGAGGGGAAGGTCAAAATTTTGAACACGCCAATTTCATCTTTGGATTTCTTTACATCTAACGGATTAAATGTTACGTTTTTAGTATAGCATTGTTGCTTGTTGAGTGGAAAACATGTCAAAGAATTATTTTTCATTAGGCTGTTCGTCGTTCTGTTTATTTCCGACATTACTTCAAATTTTGGTAAGTGCAGTGCGATGTACGCCAAATTGGTAAGTGCATTATATTCCAATTCTATGGAAATATGATTACAAAAGATATCTGCATCTTATTTCATATTTTTCCTAAGAAAAATGAAAGACTGCTTTTTTGTCGAACATTTAACTTGCAGAAGGTGACAGCACCGTCGTATTTTGTTCCTGAATATTGAAAATGAATGAGAAGGAACAGAGAGAATAACAGAATGAAGCATATATTTGTATTATTTCAAATATCGAATCGCGTCAAATATGTGTAGAAATGTCCAACTGCAAATGGAAAGTTTTATCTGTGGCAAGAAGACTTAGTTCCTTCACGTTAAATGTAATTGTAGAGACTTTGTTTCGCGTGCGTTTGTTTTCTCTATATCCTTTATTGTCTATAGGAGGGTTTTTAATAGCGTCATCAATTATGATCAACCAATCAGATTATTTGTTATTGTTTGGTCACGTGATTTAAGTGGTTGAAAACAAATGGATTTTACCTTATATCACATGCTAATATACTGTGCTATAAATAATTTATTTCATGAGATATTTCAATTTTAAAAAAATATGATAATTTCAATAATGTAATAATCCTAATTCCAAAGTTTCATGCATTTATCTCAATTCCTTCACATAGAAAATAAACGCTAAAATTTCCATTCGGAAATATGTTCACTATTGTAATGTTATGGTAAAACCGGAGAGTTCCGAAAGTCCTTCAACTACTAGATTTCTCTACACCAGGTAAACAAAAACCCTGAATCAAGTTTGAAAATATCGAGCTTATACATAACAAAAGACTTAGGTTTATTTACGGAGTTTTAACAGGGTGAAAATCAAAGATTTCTTGTTATTCCTTAAAGTAAACTACATCATTAACAACATTTTTGATCTCCAATTCTGCTCTGTTATATCAAGGTTATCGTAAGGTTACAAAAAGGACTGCAATTAACAAAGTAAACACTTCACTTTAATTAGATAATTTTAAACCAAGGTTCTGACTTGCCATGATAGTTTATCGAGATCTCTTAATTGTCATGTTACCTTACTCTTCTTTGGTAGACATTTGTTTAGTTTACCCTCCAACTAGGGTAAAATCTGCAATGAGCAGTAAAACCGGTAGTAGAAAGGAAAATGTTTTGTTGATTTATTATTTTTCAAATCATTGTAACAGATTTTTTTACAACCCCGAAATATGAATTTTTGTGATAGCTGGTGCTTATTTTCAAGATTTAAGTAACCTGAAAATAACTTTAAAAATAGAATACAAAGATAAAAGGGAACATCTACAATGGCCGAAAAATATAGTCACCTGCCACAAATTAGTGTGAATTCAAAATCATGATCAATCAACATAAGTAGACAATAAATATAATTTCTCTAATTTCTATCCTGTTTTCACATTCCTGAACGGTGTGGAAATATTTGTTCTCCTCTCTAGAGAGGAGAACAAGTTTCGTGACATTTCCCACCAAATCTATTCGGAATACAATCCTCGGTGTTTTACGTCCAGTCATTAGAGAAAAAGTTTCCACAACTTAAACACGTTAATTATGAAATTTCTCACATCTCGTGAAATAAATTTTCAAATGTTTAAAATCACGGCAAGCCTCGCTTTCCGATATTTGCAAAATTTATTTAACACAATGTGAGAAATTTCATAATCAACTAGTTCTCGTTATGGAAACTATATGTAATAGATTTTATCACCTTGACGCACACCTACATCGAATGAAATACATTCTACGAGTTTTCGTCGGCTTTTGAAACAAAATATTGGAACTAAACTTGTTCATAATGGTCCTTAGATGGGCCCTTTAACATAGGTATTTGACAGGTCCGCATTTCACCATAGATTACTGTGATATGAGAGCATAATTCAACATTCACAGGTTTTATCTTGTCTGGTGAATATTTTAAGTTACATGTATAAGCACAAACGAAATAATTCAATTTTAACTTTAGTCTAGATTCAGTAATAATAAATTTACAAAAATATATTAGGTTCGATTATATCACCCCGAGGAATACCTACATCGAATTAAATACATTCTAATGGTTTAATCGCCGGCCCTTAAAACAATTAACCTATGAATCGAAATTTGGCTCGATGGCTCTTAACTTGAGCAATGATTTTTGTTAGGTTTGCATTTCACCAATCCAAAGATTGCTTCGACGTAGTAACCTGACATATTCAAAATTATCATCAGCTGTCAACTTTAATAGACAAAAATATGATCAAATATGCTTGCTCTGCCATACACGTACATCGAATAAAATGCATTCTAACTGTTTTATCGTCGGCCTTTCAACAAAAAATGGAACTAAACTTGTACATAATGGTCCTTAGATGGGCCCTTCAATATAGATATTTGACAGGTTTACATTTCACCAAAGATAACTGTGAAACGAGAGCTTAGTTTAAAATTGTAACCTTTGGAAACTCGTTCAAATGTTTTATTTTGTCTGGTGATTATTCTAAGATATAAGCACAAATGAAGTATTCTGATATTAATTTTAGGACAGATTCATGAAAAATATACAACAAAATATTCAAGGTTCGATTATAACAATTTGAGGAATACCTACATCGAATTAAACACATTATAAGTGTTTTATCGCCGGTCTTTAATTGGAATCTAAATTTGGTGGCAATGGTCCTTAGATGGACTCTTAACTTGAACCAATTTTGCATTTCACCAATATTTGCTGGGACTTAGTATAAATCTGACATTATTTTAAGTTTAAATTCAAAATCCTGATCAGCAGTCAACTTAAATAGACAAAAATATATTTTGCCTTGACACACACATACGTCAAATTAAATACATGCTAACATATAACTGGAAGCAAACATGGCCATAATTGGTATTGGATGGACCCTAGCTTCATCAAAGGTAACTGGCATGTACGGCGTTTCATCAAAAGCTGCGAACTGGGAAATTAGTTTAACATTGTAACATGGAAATATGTTTCTTTTTTCAAAAATACTTTTATCTGGTAATTATTTTAAAGACATAAACTCAGACTTAGTAACCTGATATAATCTTGACAGTGAATTTAAAATCATTATAGGCAATAATCATAAATAAAACCAAAGGATATACAAGGTTTCATTATATCACCTTGACACACACCTACGATGATATAATAGATCCTTACATTTTTTGCCTGCTTATGACTCTGGTGATTAGCATACTTTATAGGTTAATTGACATCAACTAACCTCCGGAATCAAGATCATGCTCAGCATATCTAAGCATCGAATATATCATTGACGCACACCCACAGAGAACTAAATTAATTGTAGACCTCTCTCTCAAACAACAAATTCGAACAAAACTAGGTTAAGATGTCCTTAGACAAATCCTTCAACAATAGTATCTGACAGGTCCATATTTGATCAAGGATTGCTGTCATCGTTATGCCATGATGATAACAATGCCAATTGTTATCATCGTCTAACACTGTAACCTGATTGGAAAAGCATTCAAAGGAATTTTTTGTCTGGTGTATGGTGATTATTTGTATGATATAAGCATAGACTAGGTAACCGATTTCATCTTCAGTCTGAATTAAAATTATAATAAAAAGACAAAAAGCATATTAGGATTAATAATATCACCTTGACGAACACCTGCATCAAAATATTATAATAAATTCATTCTAAACTGTTCAGTACTGGTCTTTCAAGCAACTAATTTATACATAAAAAAATGTAAATTTGCAACCTAAGTAACTGATGAAGCAGAAGTTGGTGTTTCGTTCGAGAGTGTTATCTGATAAGTGAATTTATATTTTATGGTGCTACCCGTATCGTATTTCTAAAAGTGCCGACAAAGCTGCATAATTTTGTATGGCCCTGCAACGAAAATTCAGGGGCAAATTGAATTACCCTTGTTTAATTATCCGTCCGTGCTTCCAAATATATGGTACATGGTTTGTCGGCGAAACTCCTACTACAGTTTTATGCTAGGAAGCTTTTATGTCACATTTGGAGCAGTTCCCCTAAATAAAAGAATCAAAGTTGGAACTAGGCAAGCAGTCGATATAGACAGGTTTTCGATTTTATTGCTTTGGTATTCATTGGAACATATTTAACTATAGATGTATTTTGAATTACAATTTATTACTCCAAAACGTTACAACTGTTTGGCAGCAGATTTTTTTCTTCATTTTTCTTTTTTATTTCAACGAATAACTATAATCTTCGAGTTAACTAGTTAAATATGTGTATTGTGATTGATTTACCCAGTATTTACTAGTAAATAGAAGATAAAGTAAAGTAATAGTTATTTTCAGTGTTATAACCGTTATTAATATTGATGCAGGTCTTATTTTCCTCTAGCAGACTTTAAGATTTAAGATGTTTTTTTTTCTTTTGTTTCAAAATATTGAGAAATAATCTATACTGACTTATACAACCAGAATTTTTTTATTAAAGATTTCTATGTAGAAAATTCAAGATAAAAACATGAAAATTCAAGATAATAATTTGCAAATTTAAGAAGAAAAACATGAAAATTCTGAACTTATTATCTTAAATTTTCATGTTTTTATCTTGGATTTTTAACTTATTATTTTGAATTTTCAAGTTTTTATCTTGAATTTTCAAGTTTTTATCTTGAATTTTTAAGTTTTTATCTTGAATTTTCAACTTATTATCTTGAATTTTCAACAAAAGAATCTTCCGTACATATAAAGCAATATGTCTCTGATACAACTTTCGCACACTTATATTTCTTATTTGATTTTTTTTTCTTTAAGGAAGTACGGGAGTCTTCTACCATTTGAATTTATTTTGTATGATTTGATTGATATAAAAGGTACAAACATTTTTTTTCTTTTCTTTTTTTTTTAAACACAAGCAATGGTGTAAAAATATAAACATGTTAATAACGTCAGTATGTTTGCATTTATTATAAAATAATTTGATATGAAAATTGAAAAAATGAAGTAGAGACATAATATTTCTCAGAAGGAAGTTATTTAGAAATATTTGGCAAAGATATTAATTTGGAACTTTTTGATTCATGAAATAATTTGAATATAAGCTCAATGACCCCAGTTTTCGTTATATTTAAGAAAAGATCAATACAAAGTCTAACCGGTGTTATATTGCCATTTTTCCCCATGCCAGTTTATCCCCCGGGGGAAAAACTGGATCGATCCAATTTTCCCCCTAGGAAATTTTGGATCAGAGCCGTTCCCCCCGGAAAAACTGGAATATGTGTACATATTGCTTTTCCCCCATGCCAAAATTTCCCCTTCATTTGAATTTAAATGATCATGTCCATGCTTCAGAAAAAAAAATCGTACATATGTCTTTATGAAATTTTTTATTGCAAAAAATATTTAAGGACTAACCATTCTGTGATTGCTGAACATCAACTAATTTGCGGATCAAGAGGTATATCCGTGGGTCTGATCCGCTTTTTAGCTCGCCTGGCTTTTACAACCACTTGATGTCCGTCGGCCGGTCGTCCGTCCGTCGTTAGCTCACTTTCAAAAATCGTGAAACCGCTTGGCCAAATGGAACAAAACTTCAACTGAATAATTACTAGCCTAAGGGTATATAGTTTCAAATTTGTCATTTCTTTGTCTCAGGTCAAACAACATGGCTGTCGTTGCTAAAAAAGAACAGAGAGGCTGATTGTAGTTTTTGGCAAACAACTCAAAAGCCTTAACAAATATAAACAAAACTGACTCGTGTATAAAAGATCAGCATGACAAGGTCTACCCACCTAGCAGACACGTTAAGTTTCTCAGATTAAGTCCATTTCTCAATAACTTTAGTGGTACAGGTATGTCAATGATATAAAGTATATCTTAGGTAGCACATGTCAGCCTGGCATATAACTTTTGTCATTGACCTCAATTCATAGTCTTTAACTTTTAAACAACAGTTTTCTTATTGACTATGCAGTCCGTATTAACAGTAGCTGCTTTTGTGCAATTAAATTGGAATATCTGATATAGAAGCTGAAAATGCAGATATTTTAAATATTTCTGTTCGAAAATAATTTGTAAGAGCACATAATTTCACAGCTTCACAAATAAATACAAAGCATGAGGAACAACGATTGTCACATGATCTTTTTCTCGCTGTAGACTTTCAGGAATTTGTTGTAAGCCATTGAGTTGAACAATATATTGTGTCGCAATGTTAATAATTTTCATACCTAAAATTCATTATAGAATATATAGTGAAATTATGTAAATATTTGATCTATTACACTAAAATGACACATGTTTAAAATAAATTATCAATTGAAACGAAGTTCCGCAAATGACTTAAGTATTGTACAAGTTGCAGGTAATTTTTGGGCTATTTTTTTACAAATTATAATTTGGATATTAATTTGTACAAAGTGAAAAAAACAAATTATAATTTGTACAGAATTTTTTAACAAAATTTAGTTTTTTCAAAATTACAACTATTACATAGAAGAATAATACGCACAAAAAAAAAAGAATAATAAGGGCGAAACGGCTTTCTCATAAAAGAGAAGAAAAAAATGTGCCGAAGAGAACGTCACGAAGATTATCGATGACGTCGGGGGAAAACTGGCTCATGTCAGCATTTAGGGGAAGAACTGGACTGATCCAGTTTTTCCCCTGTAAATTTGTTGGGGGAAAAATTGGATCATGCCAGTTTTTCCGGGGGGNGGGGGGGGGGGGGGAATTGGGATCGATCCAGAATTTCCCCCCGGAAAGACTAGCATGGGGGGAAAATGGCAATATGACACCGGCAATGTAAATTCAATCAAAATTCTTTCTGCTGAAACTTTTAAGAAAATAATTATTTCTTTTAACATTTCAACAATAAAAGGCAAACAATTGTGAGCATTGGCCCAATTTATATTTTATTTTCTGCATTCTCTTATGATATGAATTAATCCAGGGAAATATCACTAAATTCTACGAGTAACTTTTTGAACCCTGACGTACAACCTTAAAAATTGCTGACACCGACCAAAATTTTGGCGTACACTGCACTGCACTTACCAAAATTTGAAGTAATGTCGAAAATAAACTGAACGACAAACAGCCTAATGAAAAATAAATCTTTGACATGTTTTCCACTCAACAACCAACAATTCTATACTAAAAACGTAACATTTAATCCGTTAGATGTATAGAAATCAAAAGATGAAATTGGCGTATTCAAGATTTTGACCTACCCCTCGTCGGTTTTCCTTCAATAGCTTTCTGAAAAGCGTTATTTGTACTTAAGTAAATACACGTATCGGTTTTCAGATGGGAGGAGAGCCGAAACGCAATATTTATTGAATACAATGAGCAAATGTACAACGGTAAGACACTCTCAGACACTGACCTTTTCTTGCCGAAGCGGGGCGTGTCAGCCATCTTTGACAGCACTTACCAAAATACACGCTGCACTTACCAATTCGATTGGACCCTATGACTTCACAATATTCTTTTGTCGACTAACGATATTAAATTTGGAAATTTTTTGATGGAATCATGTTAGCAAATCGAAATAAAGTCGATTTTTTCATTGCAGAACCTCTCATTGTTTACATTTGTCTTCCAGTTCCTATGCACTTTCATGACGTCATAATGTAAACAAAATGGTGGCTCTGCTGAAGTTATCAGCGACCTAGTTTCTTTATTTTTTTCGAACGTCTCGTTTTTATTTTTATGTATTGATGACGGTAGTTTGTTCACAAAATTAAAAACGGAAAATATAAAAGATTCTTTATCCAATTAAGATTTATCTCTTGCGAAACGGATAAAAATGATATTGCTTGTCAAACATTGGGAGAATTGCCGTGATAACTCCAACTCAACCTCTTGATAAGTTCGGGTCAACCGGATATATGGCTTTTGTGAAAGGGTTCTGCAGGCTGAGACGGGCGGAGTGAAAGACGATTAAAACTTGTTACAGGAAGATAACCGACCGATGTTTCCCATGTGTAAGATTTATTGTTTTACATTTTCAAACCACCATAATCATTTAACCATTTCTGTGCCATGGGCCTATTTTGGGCCTAATATTTTTTACTACGTTCAGTGCCATCGGGCCTATTTTAGGCCTATGTTGTTTTTCTGACGTTGGAACAATAGAGAACTATGACGTCGTCAAATTTGGCGTACCTCGACGACTATCAATTTGCCGACGTTTTTTGGCGCGCTTTCATTTCTTTCGGTGTCTGTGCCCATATTGCGAGAATGTGTGTAATACTAAACAGTAGATTATGAAATTTTGTAGCAATCTTTTTGAATACTTGACGCTGACTATCTTTGCTTTCTTGTCATATTTTCTAATTGAGATTTTGATAAAATGCGTATTGTTTGTTATTATAAGTTTTCTTTTGACTTTTGATTTAGTTTGAATTTTGAATTTATTTTTCAATGTCGAATATGACAAATTACGTATATTAGTAGCAGCGACGTAATTCCATATTGAACTTTATCAATGTTTCATTAAATATTGCAAGGTTGGCACAACTTTTACTTCTCTGTTTTGTTATTATTTGTTCTAAGAGAGGTATTAATAAATTTATACTATAAACTAAATATATTTTTTTTTGCAAAAAATTGAAAATGGAATATATACTATATAAATCATGCTTTCGATAAAACTTTTTTATAAATCTTAATCTCAAACATAACTGGTACATTTAGGACACACACAATTTTATGTTTTTTTTTTTTAAATAAAAGAAGTAGTGATCACGGCTTGGTATTTCCAGATCACGACTATATATAATTGAGATCACGACTTAATAAGCGCTCGACTTAGTATGTCGAGATCACCACTTAATAAGTTGTGATCTCGACATGTCAGGGTGTGATCTCTACATACTAAGTCTTCCTCTAGGCTTGCTTAATCGTGTTCTCGACATACTTAGTCGTCGTGATCATGAAATACTAAGTCGTGATCTCGAAATAAGTAAGTCATGCTATTGGCAGTCGGTAAAGAATAAAATGTTTATTTTTCAAACTATTGTAAGAAAATCTTTTTATTTTTTCGGTAATATTGTTCACTCAAAGACTATCTGACAAAATTATTATTATTTCAAGATGGTATGCATGTTTGATAAATATCAGAGTTTGAATCATCCGTTTCCCGTAAAAACTAAAAGGCGATAAATTTTGGAGTGACATATACTTTGGCGCGCGCTACTCATAAAATATCGGAAGTTTTCACCCTGGTTTTTAAAGCCATCATATCAGAATTCTTAATCAAAGGACACTAAAATTAGCGTTTTTCTCCTATCCGACTTTTCTAATTATCCATAACTGACCGTCCTCGGAGTTATCTGCACGGCTCCCCAAGTGAATTAACTTACTTTTCTCTCGGTAATTTGCATGAAACCGTAGGGCGCAATCATCTTAACCTTAGCTTCATGTATATAATTAGTGGTGTAACGATACACCGATATATCGATATATTGCCGTATTTTTCAACAAACTAGTTACACAGGTACGGAATCCAGCGTATCGATACATATCGTTTTATGACTTCTGCTAAAATTTCAGAATCAGTACCACCTAAATGCCTGATTTTGGTACGGAAATGTCAGATAAAGGACAAACAAATGTATTTCGCTAAATGAAAATGAACACTAAACAATATGTTATATATAGTACATTTTACTTCAAAGGAAAAACACAAAACCATTCCACAATTTACTATTTTATCACATAAAATAATTAAAAAGGGGAGATTTAAAAATGTTATCAAATTCAGAAATCAGATGAGAATATGTATCGATACGTATCACGATATGCTTGCGTTGAATCGATATATCATGATAAAATATTTATTGATGATACCCATCCTTATGTATTATTACACTTACTACTTTCACTAAGATTTCTATTTCATTTCAGAAAAATTCCGGGAGTATGATTGATTTTCAGAAAATAAATATATGATTCGCAAACTGGAGATTTTTTGTTTTTGTTTTTGTTTTT